>JAXIVJ010003659.1:0-91628 GCA_036785665.1 Chirona hameri | reverse complement strand
TGGACAGGACCCACCAAGCAGCAGTATACTGAACAGGACCCACCAAGCAGCAGTATACTGAACAGGACCCACCAAGCAGCTGTATATCGGATGAGGGGGCAAGGGCTTTGGGAGATGCCTACAGAAGTGTCATTCAGGGAAACTAGGTAGGAGGGGGGGGGGGGGGGGGGTTCAGGGACGCTAGTACTAGGGCATCAAGAAGTAAGCATTGGTAGAAGTTCATGTCAGAATAGGACAGTAGATCATAATTCCCTCAGAATTAGTAGAGTCAGCTCAAAGTATAAGATCACATGTGTGTTGCTGAATGCCCAAAGTATTAGGTCTAAATTTGATGAGTTTGAGTGTTATGTTGCCCTTGAAAAGCCTGATATCATTTGTGTAACCGAGACATGGGTTAGTGAGGGGTATAATAGGGATAGGCTACAGGATTTCGAGTTACAAGGGTATAACATGTTCTCATACTGCAGAGAATCACGGCAGGGAGGCGGAGTGTTTGTATATGTAAATAGCTTGTACTGCACTACTAGAGTTGATGATTCTAGTAAAGTAAAAGAAGTAGAATCAATCTGGCTTGACATTAAAATTGGTACAGGAAACAGAGGAAGGTTGAGGATAGGTGCATTTTACAGACCAGGGAATCTTCCAAGGAACTCCCAAGCTGAAACAGACCAAGATATTTGTGAGGAAATACGTAGGAACTTTCGGGCTCAGTGTCTTATTATGGGAGATTTTAACTTAAGAGGATACGAAAGTATAGCAGAGGAAACAAATGAGTGTAGGTTGTATAGGCAAATCTTTGAAGAGGAGCTTTTCATGCATCAGTTTGTAACAGAGCCAACCAGACATTGCTCCATTCTAGACCTTGTATTCTCAGACAACAGTGATCTAGTTAGTGACATAAGTATTTGTGCAGGTCTAGGAACCAGTGATCACAATATGGTTAAATTCAATATCTCATCAGAAATGAGGCCCAAAGATAACCTTATTATGGTTCCAAACTTCAGCCGGGCTGATTTTGATGGTATTAGAAATGACCTCGCACAGATAAAATGGAACGTTGAGTTGGCAGGTTTAGATGCATGTGAGGCCTGGAATGTTTTCAAAGCTAGATTAAGCCAAATTCAAAATCGGCATATACCCCTCAGGCACAAACGTAACAGAACCAAGGGCAATCCAGTTTGGCTTACCCCAGAAGTGAGGAGTGCTATACAAGCTAAAAGAAGTGCATTTGGCATTTTGAAGGGATCTTCACTAGATATAAATCAGAAGGCCTACCAGAATGCAAGAAATTCAGTTAAGAAAAAGGTCAGAGCAGCTAAAAGGGCAAAGGAACTTGATTTAGCTAGACATTGTAATGCAGATAGTAAGAAGTTCTTCAGTTTTTATAAGTTAAGTACAGTTTCCAAAAATATAGGTCCATTTAAGGTAGATGATGTGTTAGTTAGCAAGGACAGTGAAATGGTTGAAGTGCTTAATGATCAGTTTCAATCTGTCTTCACTATCGAGGACCAGAGTAGTATTGCAGCACTTCAGCCTGAGCTAGAGACAGAGGAGACTATAGGAGAGCTAGGTGGCATAAGTAGTGAACTTGTTCTAGAATATCTAAAGAAAGTAAGGCCTAACAAGGCAGAAGGACCTGATGAAATCCATGCTAGACTTTTAAGAGAATCTGAAAGGGAGTTGTCGGTTCCATTAGCCATAATATTTTCTAAATCACTTGCAGATAGTAAAATTCCACTTGATTGGAAAAGAGCAAATGTTGTTCCTATTCATAAAAAGGGAGATAGAAGTAAAGAGAAACTATAGACCAGTTAGTCTGACCTCATTAGTCTGCAAGGTGCTTGAATCAATCATCAAAGATAAGATTGTTGAATTCTTGGAGCAAAATGAACTCATCAAAGATACACAGCATGGCTTTAGGAAGGGCCGTTCTTGTTTAACTAATCTTCTGGAGTTTTTGGATGTTGCAACAGATAGCGTTGATCAGGGTAAACAGTAGCTTTTCTTGATTTCAGTAAAGCATTTGACAAAGTCCCCCATACAAGACTGGGGTTGCAACTTAAAATTCATGGGATCAGGGGCAAGATTCTGGATTGGATAGAAACGTGGCTTTCAGGACGCCAGCAAAGGGTTATATTGAATGGGTGCCAATCACAATGGAAGGAGGTTCTCAGTGGGGTTCCACAGGGCTCAGTCCTGGGCCCATTGCTTTTTATAATATTTGTGAATGCAATTGAGAACAGTATAGACAGCAAAGTCTTGAAATTTGCAGACGATCTAAAAGTTGTCAGGATTATTAGAGGAAAACATGATCAGGATGTTTTTCAATCAGATCTGGACAAGCTAGTTGAGTGGTCTGAAGCATGGCAGATGAAATTCAATTTGAGTAAATGTAAGATTATGCACGCTGGACGGGTTAGCAGTAAACATAGGTATGAAATGGGTGGGCAGAAAATGGAGCAGATTGAAAAGGAAAGAGATTTAGGTGTCGTGGTAAACAATAGACTATCAGCGTCAGACCAGGTTGTAGAAGCTAGGAAAAAGGCACTTAGAATGCTAGGGGCCATTAACAGAAATGTTTCCTACAAGAGTGAAAAGGTAATAACAAAACTGTATTGTGCATACGTTAGACCACATTTGGAGTATTGTGTACAAGCCTGGTCTCCAACATATGAGAAAGATTGCTGGTTGTTAGAAAGAGTTCAAAAAAGGGCAACAAAAATGATTAATTGTCTTGGTAGTTTACCTTATGAAGATAGATTAAGGAAATTGGGTATGTTTTCACTTAGATATAGAAGGCTAAGAGGAGATCTAATTGAAGTCTTCAAATTTGTAAATAGTCAGCATTCTGGATATTTAAAGGGTATGTTTGAGTTCAATAGGGAAAATCGAGGTAGAGGTCATCAGCATAAACTCATTATGAAACAAAGTAGGACTAGACTACGACAGTCATTTTTCAGTAGAAGGGTTGTAGGACATTGGAATATGCTACCAGGGGATGTCGCTGATGCAGTGACACTTGCTTCCTTCAAAATTAGATTAGATAAATACTTTACAGAGAAGGGATTAGTTCATAAATACTCGTGGGATTAGCCTTCTTTTATGCAGGTAGAGTAAGGTGATTTGAAGGGGCGAGACTGGTGGAGGGGGGGGGGGGGGGGGGGGGGGGGGGGGTGTGGGTGTGGGTGGGGTGGGGTGGGGTGCAACCTCGGATGGGCCCAAGAGGCTCTTTGTTGCACTTTTCTTTTATGTCTTTATGTCTTTATGTCTTTATGTATACTGAACAGGACCCACCAAGCAGCAGTATACTGAACAGGACCCACCAAGCAGCAGTATACTGGACAGGACCCACCAAGCAGCAGTTACTGCACAGGGCCCACCAAGCAGCAGTATACTGAACAGGACCCACCAAGCAGCAGTATACTGCACAGGACCCACCAAGCAGCAGTATACTGAACAGGACCCACCAAGCAGCAGTATACTGCACAGGACCCACCAAGCAGCAGTATACTGGACAGGACCCACCAAACAGCAGTATACTGGACAGGACCCACCAAGCAGCAGTATACTGAACAGGACCACCAAGCAGCAGTATACTGGACAGGACCCACCAAGCAGCAGTATACTGGACAGGACCCACCAAGCAGCAGTATACTGCACAGGACCCACCAAGCAGCAGTATACTGCACAGGACCCACCAAGCAGCAGTATACTGCACAGGACCCACCAAGCAGCAGTATACTGCACAGGACCCACCAAGCAGCAGTATACTGAACAGGACCCACCAAGCAGCAGTATACTGGACAGGACCCACCAAGCAGCAGTATACTGCACAGGACCCACCAAGCAGCAGTATACTGGACAGGACCCACCAAGCAGCAGTATACTGAACAGGACCCACCAAGCAGCAGTATACTGAACAGGACCCACCAAGCAGCAGTATACTGGACAGGACCCACCAAGCAGCAGTATACTGGACGGGACCCACCAAGCAGCAGTTACTGAACAGGACCCACCAAGCAGCAGTTACTGAACAGGACCCACCAAGCAGCAGTATACTGAACAGGACCCACCAAGCAGCAGTATACTGAACAGGACCCACCAAGCAGCAGTATACTGGACAGGACCCACCAAGCAGCAGTATACTGAACAGGACCCACCAAGCAGCAGTATACTGGACAGGACCCACCAAGCAGCAGTATACTGAACAGGACCCACCAAGCAGCAGTATACTGAACAGGACCCACTAAGCAGCAGTATACTGGACAGGACCCACCAAGCAGCAGTATACTGGACGGGACCCACCAAGCAGCAGTTACTGAACAGGACCCACCAAGCAGCAGTTACTGAACAGGACCCACCAAGCAGCAGTATACTGAACAGGACCCACCAAGCAGCAGTATACTGAACAGGACCCACCAAGCAGCAGTATACTGGACAGGACCCACCAAGCAGCAGTATACTGAACAGGACCCACCAAGCAGCAGTATACTGGACAGGACCCACCAAGCAGCAGTATACTGAACAGGACCCACCAAGCAGCAGTATACTGAACAGGACCCACCAAGCAGCAGTATACTGAACAGGACCCACCAAGCAGCAGTATACTGGACAGGACCCACCAAGCAGCAGTATACTGAACAGGACCCACCAAGCAGCAGTTACTGAACAGGACCCACCAAGCAGCAGTTACTGAACAGGACCCACCAAGCAGCAGTATACTGAACAGGACCCACCAAGCAGCAGTATACTGAACAGGACCCACCAAGCAGCAGTATACTGGACAGGACCCACCAAGCAGCAGTATACTGAACAGGACCCACCAAGCAGCAGTATACTGGACAGGACCCACCAAGCAGCAGTATACTGAACAGGACCCACCAAGCAGCAGTATACTGAACAGGGTGTGGCGGCGAAGACGGTGTGACTGGTGGAAGGGACTTGGGTAGAGTTGGAGGTGAACAGCAACATCTGGTCTTTCGAGAATAATTGTCTAAATGCAGTTGAAATGCCTTATTTACCTTCTACCTGTCTTTCTTAATCGTCAGCAAGTTGTTTTTCTTGTGGGTGTGATTCAAGTGTATTGTCCCCCAAATCACATTCTGGACAGACATCAGAATAAAACACACAAAAACAAAAAATGCACAGAAATGTGCAACACCACGTATACACACAGACAAAATACACATATACAATATGCGCGCGTGGCCTAGAACGGTAGACGATATTAAAATGACTCCTTTAATTCAACGTCCGTAACCTGCTCGGGAAGGCTATTCCACACTGCAGCCGCTCTGTACTGCAGAGAGCGTCTAGCCAGCTCTGTCCTAACCGATGGCTGGTCCAGAGCATTTCGTTTTGCTCTGAGCCTTGTTCACGACCTCCTGCTGACGGGCTGCCCACGGCTGCCCAAAACGGCAGCACACACCAACCTACGTCATCGCCGGTGATTACTACTTGGAACACAAATGCTGTCGATTCACGGTACATATCTGGCGTACTTGCTACGATAAATTTGCTCCTACAGCTAGGTAAGTAGCAGAGCTTATGGTACTTAATACCAACATAAACTGTAAACTAAAATTATCGCAGACTTACTCCATATCCATCTTCGCTTCTTCAAGCTTTTCGCTTGGAGATCGTTGGTTGTTTTATCGACGCTTCACGTTTGGAAATTGCCGCGTGCGCCAATTTGTGTCATCTTCTGCCCGGCTGACGTGATTTTCCGGCAGCAGCGACAGCAGGAGGCAGTAGAGGTATGACGTCATACACCGTACCCCTCCCCACATCCCATTCCCCCACTGGTGCACGCTGATTGGTCGATACGTTTTGACAGCAGTAGGCAGCAGCAGTCAGCCCGTCAGCAGGCGCCGTGAACAAGGCTCTGGTTCGCCTCTCGCTCACCTCCGCCCGCGGCTTGAATAGTGATCTCAGGCACACGACACGGGGGCGTGCGGCGAAAACATGACGTAGTGTACCAGCATCGCGCCCTAGTGTCTGATCGTGTCCTCGATCGACCTCCAGCCTAATGGTTTGAGTACAGGTGTGATGTGGGCACTACATGGCATTTTTGTGACTATGCGTGCAGCCCTGTTGATTACTTTTTGGAGACGTTGGCGTTGATTGGTACACTGAGCGCCCCCTATGGGTGCGCAGTACGATAGATGGAGAATATCAAGGGTTTGCACCAGCTTCGCTAGCACAGATTGGGAAAGTGATTGATTATGCTTGGCGAACGGAAATATAATTTTGTTACACTTTTGTGCTGTCGCACGCACATGCTCGCCCCAGGGAAGATCGCGATCCATGGTGCCCCCCCCCCCACATTTTTCATGGAAAATGTAGGTGTCGCCTCTGCGTCGCCTAGCGACAGAGTAACACTGGGGAGCTGCCGCTGCATCTGCCTGGTACAGAATATGACGAACTGAGTTTTTATGCGTTTAGCTTTAAACAATTTGCCCGGTACCATACCTCGAGGTGCGACAAGTTCAGTTCAAGGGTGGCCATCCTTTGCGAAATCTCATATCTTGCTGGGCACCAAAATTTGACTTGTCTGCGTAGCTGACGATTTTACAATCAAGATGAGAGGGAATGTCGTTTGTATAAAGCAGGAATAAAATTGGTCCGGTCAAGACACTCTGAGGAACGCCGGCGTCGATTCTTTGCACAGATTTACCCCCTCAAACGCGCGGACATCTGTTTGACAAATAGTTCCTGAACCAGGTGGGATCATTGCCGTACCATCAGAGTTTTTGGAGCAAGATATGATGGCTTACGCAGTCAAACGCACTGGACAGGTCAACCGAGGCAAGAGACGCCACCTCCTTTGCCTCGATATGACTAGCGATAAACGTCCTGGCTGTCATCGCTATGCAGTTCCCGTGCAGTGGCCGGGTAAGTATGCGTGTTGCGTCTCATTCAGAATATGGTTCGACAGCAGATATGACATGAGATGTGACATCACAATTTTTTTTTCTCGCACAGTTTTGATACGTTGCCTAAAAGTGAGATGGGCCTCATTGTGCGGATCATCAATGGCCCCCTGTTCGTGGAGAGGTACAATAACAGCCATTTTTCACTCAGCAGGCCCGGTCCCAGACACGAGGCTGTAATTTATAACGTGCAGGAGGTGAGGTCCGACGACAGGGAAAACAGTTTTCAACAGTTGAAGAGACACTCCATCCTCACCACAAGCCCTACTGTTTGTCATTGAAGAGACACTCCATCCTCACCACAAGTCCTACTGTGAAGAGACACTCCATCCTCACCACAAGTCCTACTGTGAAGAGACACTACATCCTCACCACAAGTCCTACTGTGAAGAGACACCCCATCCTCACCACAAGTCCTACTGTGCCTACTGTGAAGAGACACTCCATCCTCACCACAAGTCCTACTGTGAAGAGACACTACATCCTCACCACAAGTCCTACTGTGAAGAGACACCCCATCCTCACCACAAGTCCTACTGTGCCTACTGTGAAGAGACACTCCATCCTCACCACAAGCCCTACTGTGAAGAGACACTCCATCCTCACCACAAGCCCTACTGTGAAGAGACACTCCATCCTCACCACAAGTCCTACTGTGCCTACTGTGAAGAGACACTCCATCCTCACCACAAGCCCTACTGTGAAGAGACACTCCATCCTCACCACAAGCCCTACTGTGAAGAGACACTCCATCCTCACCACAAGTCCTACTGTGAAGAGACACTCCATCCTCACCACAAGTCCTACTGTGAAGAGACACTCAATCCTCACCACAAGCCTTACTGTGAAGAGACACTCCATCCTCACCACAAGTCCTACTGTGAAGAGACACTCCATCCTCACCACAAGTCCTACTGTGAAGAGACACTCCATCCTCACCACAAGCCCTACTGTTTGTCATTGAAGAGACGCTCCATCCTCACCACAAGTCCTACTGTGAAGAGACACTCCATCCTCACCACAAGTCCTACTGTGAAGACACTCCATCCTCACCACAAGCCCTACTGTGAAGAGACACTCCATCCTCACCACAAGCCCTACTGTGAAGAGACACTCCATCCTCACCACAAGTCCTACTGTGAAGAGACACTCCATTCTCACCACAAGCCCTACTGTGAAGAGACACTCCATCCTCACCACAAGTCCTACTGTGAAGAGACACTCCATCCTCAACACAAGTCCTACTGTGCCTACTGTGAAGAGACACTCCATCCTCACCACAAGACCTACTGTGAAGAGACACTCCATCCTCATCACAAGCCCTACTGTGAAGATACTCCATCCTCACCACAAGTCCTACTGTGAAGAGACACTCCATCCTCACCACAAGCCCTACTGTGAAGAGACACTCCATCCTCACCACAAGTCCTACTGTGAAGAGACACTCCATCCTCGCCACAAGTCCTACTGTGAAGAGACTCCATCCTCACCACAAGTCCTACTGTGCCTACTGTGAAGAGACACTCCATCCTCACCACAAGTCCTACTGTGAAGAGACACTCCATCCTCATCACAAGCCCTACTGTGAAGAGACACTCCATCCTCACCACAAGTCCTACTGTGCCTACTGTGAAGAGACACTCCATCCTCACCACAAGTCCTACTGTGAAGAGACACTCCATCCTCACCACAAACCCTACTGTGAAGAGACACTCCATCCTCACCACAAGTCCTACTGTGAAGAGACACTCCATCTTCATCACAAGTCCTACTGTGCCTACTGTGAAGAGACACTCCATCCTCACCACAAGTCCTACTGTGAAGAGACACTCCATCCTCACCACAAGCCCTACTGTGAAGAGACACTCCATCCTCGCTACAATCTCTACTGTGAAGAGACACTCCATCCTCACCACAAGTCCTACTGTGAAGAGACACTCCATCCTCCCCACAAGCCCTACTGTGAAGAGAAACTCCATCTTCACCATAAGTCCTACTGTGAAGAGACACTCCATCCTCACCACAAGTCCTACTGTGAAGAGACACTCCATCCTCACCAAGTCCTACTGTGAAGAGACACTCCATCCTCACCACAAGCCCTACTGTGAAGAGACACTCCATCCTCACCACAAGCCCTACTGTGAAGAGACACTCCATCCTCACCACAAGTCCTACTGTGAAGAGACACTCCATTCTCACCACAAGCCCTACTGTGAAGAGACACTCCATCCTCACCACAAGCCCTACTGTTTGTCATTGAAGAGACACTCCATCCTCACCACAAGCCCTACTGTGAAGAGAAACTCCATCCTCACCACAAGTCCTACTGTGCAGAGACACTCCATCCTCACCACAAGTCCTACTGTGAAGAGACACTCCATCCTCACCACAAGTCCTACTGTGAAGAGACACTCCATCCTCACCACAAGCCCTACTGTGAAGAGACACTCCATCCTCTCCACAAGCCCTACTGTGAAGAGACACTCCATCCTCACCACAAGCCCTACTGTGAAGAGACACTCCATCCTCACCACAAGTCCTACTGTGAAGAGACACTCCATCCTCACCACAAGTCCTACTGTGAAGAGACACTCCATCCTCAACACAAGTCCTACTGTGCCTACTGTGAAGAGACACTCCATCCTCACCACAAGTCCTACTGTGAAGAGACACTCCATCCTCATCACAATCCCTACTGTGAAGATACTCCATCCTCACCACAAGTCCTACTGTGAAGAGACACTCCATCCTCACCACAAGCCCTACTGTGAAGAGACACTCCATCCTCACCACAAGTCCTACTGTGAAGAGACACTCCATCCTCACCACAAGTCCTACTGTGAAGAGACTCCATCCTCACCATAAGTCCTACTGTGCCTACTGTGAAGAGACACTCCATCCTCACCACAAGTCCTACTGTGAAGAGACACTCCATCCTCATCACA
This sequence comes from Chirona hameri, assembly GCA_036785665.1. NCBI lineage: Eukaryota > Metazoa > Arthropoda > Thecostraca > Balanomorpha > Balanidae > Chirona > Chirona hameri. Next base: position 81,751 of record JAXIVJ010003659.1, on the reverse strand, counting down.
AGCCCTACTGTGAAGAGACACTCCATCCTCACCACAAGTCCTACTGTGCCTACTGTGAAGAGACACTCCATCCTCACCACAAGTCCTACTGTGAAGAGACACTCCATCCTCACCACAAGCCCTACTGTGAAGAGACACTCCATCCTCACCAAAGTCCTACTGTGAAGAGACACTCCATCCTCATCACAAGTCCTACTGTGCCTACTGTGAAGAGACACTCCATCCTCACCACAAGTCCTACTGTGAAGAGACACTCCATCCTCACCACAAGCCCTACTGTGAAGAGACACTCCATCCTCACTACAATCTCTACTGTGAAGAGACACTCCATCCTCACCACAAGTCCTACTGTGAAGAGACTCCATCCTCCCCACAAGTCCTACTGTGAAGAGACACTCCATCCTCACCATAAGTCCTACTGTGAAGAGACACTCCATCCTCACCACAAGTCCTACTGTGAAGAGACTCCATCCTCACCACAAGCCCTACTGTGAAGAGACACTCAATCCTCACCACAAGACCTACTGTGAAGAGACACTCCATCCTCACCACAAGTCCTACTGTGAAGAGACACTCCATCCTCACCACAAGTCCTACTGTGAAGAGACACTCCATCCTCACCACAAGCCCTACAGTGAAGAGACACTCCATCCTCTCCACAAGCCCTACTGTTTGTCATTGAAGAGACACTCCATGCTCACCACAAGCCCTACTGTGAAGAGACACTCAATCCTCACCACAAGTCCTACTGTGAAGAGACACTCCATCCTCACCACAAGTCCTACTGTGAAGAGACACTCCATCCTCACCACAAGTCCTACTGTGAAGAGACACTCCATCCTCACCACAAGTCCTACTGTGAAGAGACATTCCATCCTCACCACAAGTCCTACTGTGAAGAGACACTCCATCCTCACCACAAGTCCTACTGTGAAGAGACACTCCATCCTCATCACAAGCCCTACTGTGAAGAGACACTCCATCCTCACCACAAGTCCTACTGTGAAGAAACACTCCATTCTCACCACAAGCCCTACTGTGAAGAGACACTCCATCCTCACCACAAGCCCTACTGTGAAGACACTCCATCCTCACCACAAGCCCTACTGTGAAGAGACACTCCATCCTCAGCACAAGCCCTACTCTGAAGAGACACTCCATCCTCACCACAAGCCCTACTGTGAAGAGACACTCCATCCTCTCCACAAGCCCTACTGTTTGTCATTGAAGAGACACTCCATCCTCACCACAAGCCCTACTGTTTGTCATTGAAGAGACACTCCATCCTCACCACAAGCCCTACTGTGAAGAGACACTCCATCCTCACCACAAGTCCTACTGTGAAGAGACACTCCATCCTCACCACAAGTCCTACTGTGAAGAGACACTCCATCCTCACCACAAGTCCTACTGTGAAGAGACACTCCATCCTCACCACAAGTCCTACTGTGAAGAGACACTCCATCCTCACCACAAGTCCTACTGTGAAGAGACACTCCATCCTCACCACAAGTCCTACTGTGAAGAGACACTCCATCCTCACCACAAGCCCTACTGTGAAGAGACACTCCATCCTCACCACAAGCCCTACTGTGAAGAGACACTCCATCCTCACCACAAGTCCTACTGTGAAGAGACACTCCATTCTCACCACAAGCCCTGCTGTGAAGAGACACTCCATCCTCTCCACAAGCCCTACTGTTTGTCATTGAAGAGACACTCCATCCTCACCACAAGCCCTACTGTTTGTCATTGAAGAGACACTCCATCCTCACCACAAGCCCTACTGTGAAGAGACACTCCATCCTCACCACAAGTGCTACTGTGAAGAGACACTCCATCCTCACCACAAGCCCTACTGTGAAGAGACACTCCATCCTCACCACAAGTCCTACTGTGCCTACTGTGAAGAGACACTCCATCATCACCACAAGCCCTACTGTGAAGAGACACTCCATCCTCACCACATGTCCTACTGTGAAGAGACACTCCATCCTCACCACAAGCCCTACTGTGAAGAGACACTCCATCCTCACCACAAGTCCTACTGTGCCTACTGTGAAGAGACACTCCATCCTCACCACAAGTCCTACTGTGAAGAGACACTCCATCCTCATCACAAGCCCTACTGTGAAGATACTCCATCCTCACCATAAGTCCTACTGTGAAGAGACACTCCATCCTCACCACAAGCCCTACTGTGAAGAGACACTCCCTCTTCACCACAAGTCCTACTGTGAAGAGACACTCCATCCTCACCACAAGTCCTACTGTGAAGAGACACTCCATCCTCATCACAAGCCCTACTGTGAAGATACTCCATCCTCACCATAAGTCCTACTGTGAAGAGACACTCCATCCTCACCACAAGCCCTACTGTGAAGAGACACTCCCTCTTCACCACAAGTCCTACTGTGAAGAGACACTCCATCCTCACCACAAGTCCTACTGTGAAGAGACACTCCATCCTCACCACAAGTCCTACTGTGAAGACACTCCATCCTCACCACAAGTCCTACTGTGCCTACTGTGAAGAGACACTCCATCCTCACCACAATTCCTACTGTGAAGAGACACTCCATCCTCATCACAAGCCCTACTGTGAAGAGACACTCCATCCTCACCACAAGTCCTACTGTGCCTACTGTGAAGAGACACTCTATCCTCACCACAAGTCCTACTGTGAAGAGACACTCCATCCTCACCACAAGCCCTACTGTGAAGAGACGCTCCATCCTCACCACAAGTCCTACTGTTTGCCATTGAAGAGACACTCCATCCTCACCAAGTCCTACTGTGAAGAGGCACTCCATCCTCACCACAAGCCCTACGGTGAAGAGACACTCCATCCTCACTACAATCCCTACTGTGAAGAGACACTCCATCCTCACCACAAGTCCTACTGTGAAGAGACACTCCATCCTCACCACAAGCCCTACTGTGAAGAGACACTCCATCCTCACCATAAGTCCTACTGTGAAGAGACACTCCATCCTCACCACAAGTCCTACTGTGAAGAGACACTCCATCCTCACCACAAGCCCTACTGTGAAGAGACACTCAATCCTCACCACAAGCCCTACTGTGAAGAGACACTCCATCCTCACCACAAGTCCTACTGTGAAGAGACACTCCATCCTCACCACAAGTCCTACTGTGAAGAGACACTCCATCCTCACCACAAGCCCTACTGTGAAGAGACATTCCATCCTCTCCACAAGCCCTACTGTTTGTCATTGAAGAGACACTCCATCCTCACCACAAGCCCTACTGTGAAGAGACACTCCATCCTCACCACAAGTCCTACTGTGAAGAGACACTCCATCCTCACCACAAGTCCTACGGTGAAGAGACACTCCATCCTCACCACAAGTCCTACTGTGAAGAGACACTCCATCCTCACCACAAGTCCTACTGTGAAGAGACACTCCATCCTCACCACAAGTCCTACTGTGAAGAGACACTCCATCCTCACCACAAGCCCTACTGTGAAGAGACACTCCATCCTCTCCACAAGCCCTACTGTTTGTCATTGAAGAGACACTCCATCCTCACCACAAGCCCTACTGTTTGTCATTGAAGAGACACTCCATCCTCACCACAAGCCCTACTGTGAAGAGACACTCCATCCTCACCACAAGCCCTACTGTTTGTCATTGAATAGACACTCCAGCCTCACCACAAACCCTACTGTGAAGAGACACTCCATCCTCACCACAAGTCCTACTGTGAAGAGACACTCCATCCTCACCACAAGTCCTACTGTGAAGAGACACTCCATCCTCACCACAAGTCCTACTGTGAAGAGACACTCCATCCTCGTCACAAGTCCTACTGTGAAGAGACACTCCATCCTCACCACAAGCCCTACTGCTTGTCATTAAATAGACACTCCATCCTCACCACAAGCCGTACTGTGAAGAGACACTCCATCCTCACCACAAGTCCTACTGTGAAGAGACACTCCATCCCACCACAAGTCCTACTGTGAAGAAACACTCCATCCTCACCACAAGCCCTACTGTGAAGAGACACTCCATCTTCACCACAAGCCCTACTGTGAAGAGACACTCCATCCTCACCACAAGTCCTACTGTGAAGAGACACTCGATCCTCACCACAAGCCCTACTGTGAAGAGACACTCCATCCTCTCCACAAGCCCTACTGTTTGTCATTGAAGAGACACTCCATCCTCATCACAAGCCCCACTGTGAAGAGACACTCCATCCTCACCACAAGTCCTACTGTGAAGAGACACTCCATCCTCACCACAAGTCCTACTGTGAAGAGACACTCCATCCTCACCACAAGTCCTACTGTGAAGAGACACTCCATCCTCACCACAAGTCCTACTGTGAAGAGACACTCCATCCTCACCACAAGTCCTACTGTGAAGAGACACTCCATCCTCACGACAAGCCCTACTGTGAAGACACTCCATCCTCTCCACAAGCCCTACTGTTTGTCATTGAATAGACACTCCATCCTCACCACAAGCCCCTCCATCCTCACCACAAGCCCTACTGTGAAGAGACACTCCATCCTTACCACAAGTCCTACTGTGAAGAGACACTCCATCCTCACCACAAGTCCTACTGTGAAGAGACACTCCATCCTCACCACAAGTCCTACTGTGAAGAGACACTCCATCCTCACCACAAGTCCTACTGTGAAGAGACACTCCATCCTCACCGCAAGTCCTACTGTGAAGAGACACTCCATCCTCACCACAAGTCCTACTGTGAAGAGACACTCCATCCTCACCACAAGCCCTACTGTGAAGAGACACTCCATCCTCACCACAAGCCCTACTGTGAAGCGACACTCCATCCTCACCACAAGTCCTACTGTGAAGAGACACTCCATTCTCACCACAAGCCCTACTGTGAAGAGACACTCCATCCTCACCACAAGCCCTACTGTTTGTCATTGAAGAGACACTCCATCCTCACCACAAGCCCTACTGTGAAGAGACACTCCATCCTCACCACAAGTCCTACTGTGAAGAGACACTCCATCCTCACCACAAGTCCTACTGTGAAGAGACACTCCATCCTCACCACAAGTCCTACTGTGAAGAGACACTCCATCCTCACCACAAGCCCTACTGTGAAGAGACACTCCATCCTCTCCACAAGCCCTACTGTGAAGAGACACTCCATCCTCACCACAAGCCCTACTGTGAAGAGACACTCCATCCTCACCACAAGTCCTACTGTGAAGAGACACTCCATCCTCACCACAAGTCCTACTGTGAAGAGACACTCCATCCTCACCACAAGTCCTACTGTGCCTACTGTGAAGATACACTCCATCCTCACCACAAGTCCTACTGTGAAGAGACACTCCATCCTCATCACAAGCCCTACTGTGAAGATACTCCATCCTCACCACAAGTCCTACTGTGAAGAGACACTCCATCCTCACCACAAGCCCTACTGTGAAGAGACACTCCATCCTCACCACAAGTCCTACTGTGCCTACTGTGAAGAGACACTCCATCCTCACCACAAGTCTTACTGTGAAGAGATACTCCATCCTCATCACAAGTCCTACTGTGCCTACTGTGAAGAGACACTCCATCCTCACCACAAGTCCTACTGTGAAGAGACACTCCATCCTCACCACAAGTCCTACTGTGAAGAGACACTCCATCCTCACCACAAGCCCTACTGTGAAGACACTCCATCCTCTCTACAATCCCTACTGTGAAGAGACACTCCATCCTCTCCACAAGCCCTACTGTTTGTCATTGAAGAGACACTCCATCCTCACCACAAGCCCTACTGTGAAGAGACACTCCATCCTCACCACAAGTCCTACTGTGAAGAGACACTCCATCTTCACCACAGGTCCTACTGTGAAGAGACACTCCATCCTCACCACAAGCCCTACTGTGAAGAGACACTCCATCCTCACCACAAGCCCTACTGTGAAGCGACACTCCATCCTCACCAAGTCCTACTGTGAAGAGACACTCCATTCTCACCACAAGCCCTACTGTGAAGAGACACTCCATCCTCACCACAAGCCCTACTGTTTGTCATTGAAGAGACACTCCATCCTCACCACAAGCCCTACTGTGAAGAGACACTCCATCCTCACCACAAGTCCTACTGTGAAGAGACACTCCATCCTCACCACAAGTCCTACTGTGAAGAGACACTCCATCCTCACCACAAGTCCTACTGTGAAGAGACACTCCATCCTCACCACAAGCCCTACTGTGAAGAGACACTCCATCCTCTCCACAAGCCCTACTGTGAAGAGACACTCCATCCTTACCACAAGCCCTACTGTGAAGAGACACTCCATCCTCACCACAAGTCCTACTGTGAAGAGACACTCTATCCTCACCACAAGTCCTACTGTGAAGAGACACTCCATCCTCACCACAAGTCCTACTGTGCCTACTGTGAAGATACACTCCATCCTCACCACAAGTCCTACTGTGAAGAGACACTCCATCCTCATCACAAGCCCTACTGTGAAGATACTCCATCCTCACCACAAGTCCTACTGTGAAGAGACACTCCATCCTCACCACAAGCCCTACTGTGAAGAGACACTCCATCCTCACAACAAGTCCTACTGTGCCTACTGTGAAGAGACACTCCATCCTCACCACAAGTCCTACTGTGAAGAGACACTCCATCCTCATCACAAGTCCTACTGTGCCTACTGTGAAGAGACACTCCATCCTCACCACAAGTCCTACTGTGAAGAGACACTCCATCCTCACCACAAGTCCTACTGTGAAGAGACACTCCATCCTCACCACAAGCCCTACTGTGAAGAGACACTCCATCCTCACCACAAGCCCTACTGTGAAGAGACACTCCATCCTCACCATAAGTCCTACTGTGAAGAGACACTCCATCCTCACCACAAGCCCTACTGTGAAGAGACACTCAATCCTCACCACAAGCCCTACTGTGAAGAGACACTCCATCCTCACCACAAGTCCTACTGTGAAGAGACACTCCATCCTCACCACAAGTCCTACTGTGAAGAGACACTCCATCCTTACCACAAGCCCTACTGTGAAGAGACACTCCATCCTCTCCACAAGCCCTACTGTTTGTCATTGAAGAGACACTCCATCCTCACCACAAGCCCTACTGTGAAGAGACACTCCATCCTCACCACAAGTCCTACTGTGAAGAGACACTCCATCCTCACCACAAGTCCTACTGTAAAGAGACGCTATCCTCACCACAAGCCCTACTGTGAAGAGACACTCCATCCTCTCCACAAGCCGTACTGTTTGTCATTGAAGAGACACTCCATCCTCACCACAAGTCCTACTGTGAAGAGTCACTTCATCCTCGCCACAAGCCCTACTGTGAAGAGACACTCCATCCTCACCACAAGCCCTACTGTTTGTCATTAAATAGACACTCCATCCTCACCACAAGCCCTACTGTGAAGAGACACTCCATCCTCACCACAAGCCCTACTGTTTGTCATTGAATAGACACTCCGTTCTCAGCACAAGCCCTACTGTGAAGAGACACTCCATCCTCACCACAAGTCCTACTGTGAAGAGCCACTCCATCCTCACCACAAGTCCTACTGTGCAGAGACACTCCATCCTCACCACAAGTCCTACTGTGAAGAGACACTCCATCCTCATCACAAGTCCTACTGTGAAGAGACACTCCATCCTCACCACAAGCCCTACTGTGAAGAGACACTCCATCCTCACTACAATCTCTACTGTGAAGAGACACTCCATCCTCACCACAAGTCCTACTGTGAAGAGACTCCATCCTCCCCACAAGTCCTACTGTGAAGAGACACTCCATCCTCACCATAAGTCCTACTGTGAAGAGACACTCCATCCTCACCACAAGTCCTACTGTGAAGAGACTCCATCCTCACCACAAGCCCTACTGTGAAGAGACACTCAATCCTCACCACAAGACCTACTGTGAAGAGACACTCCATCCTCACCACAAGTCCTACTGTGAAGAGACACTCCATCCTCACCACAAGTCCTACTGTGAAGAGACACTCCATCCTCACCACAAGCCCTACAGTGAAGAGACACTCCATCCTCTCCACAAGCCCTACTGTTTGTCATTGAAGAGACACTCCATGCTCACCACAAGCCCTACTGTGAAGAGACACTCAATCCTCACCACAAGTCCTACTGTGAAGAGACACTCCATCCTCACCACAAGTCCTACTGTGAAGAGACACTCCATCCTCACCACAAGTCCTACTGTGAAGAGACACTCCATCCTCACCACAAGTCCTACTGTGAAGAGACATTCCATCCTCACCACAAGTCCTACTGTGAAGAGACACTCCATCCTCACCACAAGTCCTACTGTGAAGAGACACTCCATCCTCATCACAAGCCCTACTGTGAAGAGACACTCCATCCTCACCACAAGTCCTACTGTGAAGAAACACTCCATTCTCACCACAAGCCCTACTGTGAAGAGACACTCCATCCTCACCACAAGCCCTACTGTGAAGACACTCCATCCTCACCACAAGCCCTACTGTGAAGAGACACTCCATCCTCAGCACAAGCCCTACTCTGAAGAGACACTCCATCCTCACCACAAGCCCTACTGTGAAGAGACACTCCATCCTCTCCACAAGCCCTACTGTTTGTCATTGAAGAGACACTCCATCCTCACCACAAGCCCTACTGTTTGTCATTGAAGAGACACTCCATCCTCACCACAAGCCCTACTGTGAAGAGACACTCCATCCTCACCACAAGTCCTACTGTGAAGAGACACTCCATCCTCACCACAAGTCCTACTGTGAAGAGACACTCCATCCTCACCACAAGTCCTACTGTGAAGAGACACTCCATCCTCACCACAAGTCCTACTGTGAAGAGACACTCCATCCTCACCACAAGTCCTACTGTGAAGAGACACTCCATCCTCACCACAAGTCCTACTGTGAAGAGACACTCCATCCTCACCACAAGCCCTACTGTGAAGAGACACTCCATCCTCACCACAAGCCCTACTGTGAAGAGACACTCCATCCTCACCACAAGTCCTACTGTGAAGAGACACTCCATTCTCACCACAAGCCCTGCTGTGAAGAGACACTCCATCCTCTCCACAAGCCCTACTGTTTGTCATTGAAGAGACACTCCATCCTCACCACAAGCCCTACTGTTTGTCATTGAAGAGACACTCCATCCTCACCACAAGCCCTACTGTGAAGAGACACTCCATCCTCACCACAAGTGCTACTGTGAAGAGACACTCCATCCTCACCACAAGCCCTACTGTGAAGAGACACTCCATCCTCACCACAAGTCCTACTGTGCCTACTGTGAAGAGACACTCCATCATCACCACAAGCCCTACTGTGAAGAGACACTCCATCCTCACCACATGTCCTACTGTGAAGAGACACTCCATCCTCACCACAAGCCCTACTGTGAAGAGACACTCCATCCTCACCACAAGTCCTACTGTGCCTACTGTGAAGAGACACTCCATCCTCACCACAAGTCCTACTGTGAAGAGACACTCCATCCTCATCACAAGCCCTACTGTGAAGATACTCCATCCTCACCATAAGTCCTACTGTGAAGAGACACTCCATCCTCACCACAAGCCCTACTGTGAAGAGACACTCCCTCTTCACCACAAGTCCTACTGTGAAGAGACACTCCATCCTCACCACAAGTCCTACTGTGAAGAGACACTCCATCCTCATCACAAGCCCTACTGTGAAGATACTCCATCCTCACCATAAGTCCTACTGTGAAGAGACACTCCATCCTCACCACAAGCCCTACTGTGAAGAGACACTCCCTCTTCACCACAAGTCCTACTGTGAAGAGACACTCCATCCTCACCACAAGTCCTACTGTGAAGAGACACTCCATCCTCACCACAAGTCCTACTGTGAAGACACTCCATCCTCACCACAAGTCCTACTGTGCCTACTGTGAAGAGACACTCCATCCTCACCACAATTCCTACTGTGAAGAGACACTCCATCCTCATCACAAGCCCTACTGTGAAGAGACACTCCATCCTCACCACAAGTCCTACTGTGCCTACTGTGAAGAGACACTCTATCCTCACCACAAGTCCTACTGTGAAGAGACACTCCATCCTCACCACAAGCCCTACTGTGAAGAGACGCTCCATCCTCACCACAAGTCCTACTGTTTGCCATTGAAGAGACACTCCATCCTCACCAAGTCCTACTGTGAAGAGGCACTCCATCCTCACCACAAGCCCTACGGTGAAGAGACACTCCATCCTCACTACAATCCCTACTGTGAAGAGACACTCCATCCTCACCACAAGTCCTACTGTGAAGAGACACTCCATCCTCACCACAAGCCCTACTGTGAAGAGACACTCCATCCTCACCATAAGTCCTACTGTGAAGAGACACTCCATCCTCACCACAAGTCCTACTGTGAAGAGACACTCCATCCTCACCACAAGCCCTACTGTGAAGAGACACTCAATCCTCACCACAAGCCCTACTGTGAAGAGACACTCCATCCTCACCACAAGTCCTACTGTGAAGAGACACTCCATCCTCACCACAAGTCCTACTGTGAAGAGACACTCCATCCTCACCACAAGCCCTACTGTGAAGAGACATTCCATCCTCTCCACAAGCCCTACTGTTTGTCATTGAAGAGACACTCCATCCTCACCACAAGCCCTACTGTGAAGAGACACTCCATCCTCACCACAAGTCCTACTGTGAAGAGACACTCCATCCTCACCACAAGTCCTACGGTGAAGAGACACTCCATCCTCACCACAAGTCCTACTGTGAAGAGACACTCCATCCTCACCACAAGTCCTACTGTGAAGAGACACTCCATCCTCACCACAAGTCCTACTGTGAAGAGACACTCCATCCTCACCACAAGCCCTACTGTGAAGAGACACTCCATCCTCTCCACAAGCCCTACTGTTTGTCATTGAAGAGACACTCCATCCTCACCACAAGCCCTACTGTTTGTCATTGAAGAGACACTCCATCCTCACCACAAGCCCTACTGTGAAGAGACACTCCATCCTCACCACAAGCCCTACTGTTTGTCATTGAATAGACACTCCAGCCTCACCACAAACCCTACTGTGAAGAGACACTCCATCCTCACCACAAGTCCTACTGTGAAGAGACACTCCATCCTCACCACAAGTCCTACTGTGAAGAGACACTCCATCCTCACCACAAGTCCTACTGTGAAGAGACACTCCATCCTCGTCACAAGTCCTACTGTGAAGAGACACTCCATCCTCACCACAAGCCCTACTGCTTGTCATTAAATAGACACTCCATCCTCACCACAAGCCGTACTGTGAAGAGACACTCCATCCTCACCACAAGTCCTACTGTGAAGAGACACTCCATCCCACCACAAGTCCTACTGTGAAGAAACACTCCATCCTCACCACAAGCCCTACTGTGAAGAGACACTCCATCTTCACCACAAGCCCTACTGTGAAGAGACACTCCATCCTCACCACAAGTCCTACTGTGAAGAGACACTCGATCCTCACCACAAGCCCTACTGTGAAGAGACACTCCATCCTCTCCACAAGCCCTACTGTTTGTCATTGAAGAGACACTCCATCCTCATCACAAGCCCCACTGTGAAGAGACACTCCATCCTCACCACAAGTCCTACTGTGAAGAGACACTCCATCCTCACCACAAGTCCTACTGTGAAGAGACACTCCATCCTCACCACAAGTCCTACTGTGAAGAGACACTCCATCCTCACCACAAGTCCTACTGTGAAGAGACACTCCATCCTCACCACAAGTCCTACTGTGAAGAGACACTCCATCCTCACGACAAGCCCTACTGTGAAGACACTCCATCCTCTCCACAAGCCCTACTGTTTGTCATTGAATAGACACTCCATCCTCACCACAAGCCCCTCCATCCTCACCACAAGCCCTACTGTGAAGAGACACTCCATCCTTACCACAAGTCCTACTGTGAAGAGACACTCCATCCTCACCACAAGTCCTACTGTGAAGAGACACTCCATCCTCACCACAAGTCCTACTGTGAAGAGACACTCCATCCTCACCACAAGTCCTACTGTGAAGAGACACTCCATCCTCACCGCAAGTCCTACTGTGAAGAGACACTCCATCCTCACCACAAGTCCTACTGTGAAGAGACACTCCATCCTCACCACAAGCCCTACTGTGAAGAGACACTCCATCCTCACCACAAGCCCTACTGTGAAGCGACACTCCATCCTCACCACAAGTCCTACTGTGAAGAGACACTCCATTCTCACCACAAGCCCTACTGTGAAGAGACACTCCATCCTCACCACAAGCCCTACTGTTTGTCATTGAAGAGACACTCCATCCTCACCACAAGCCCTACTGTGAAGAGACACTCCATCCTCACCACAAGTCCTACTGTGAAGAGACACTCCATCCTCACCACAAGTCCTACTGTGAAGAGACACTCCATCCTCACCACAAGTCCTACTGTGAAGAGACACTCCATCCTCACCACAAGCCCTACTGTGAAGAGACACTCCATCCTCTCCACAAGCCCTACTGTGAAGAGACACTCCATCCTCACCACAAGCCCTACTGTGAAGAGACACTCCATCCTCACCACAAGTCCTACTGTGAAGAGACACTCCATCCTCACCACAAGTCCTACTGTGAAGAGACACTCCATCCTCACCACAAGTCCTACTGTGCCTACTGTGAAGATACACTCCATCCTCACCACAAGTCCTACTGTGAAGAGACACTCCATCCTCATCACAAGCCCTACTGTGAAGATACTCCATCCTCACCACAAGTCCTACTGTGAAGAGACACTCCATCCTCACCACAAGCCCTACTGTGAAGAGACACTCCATCCTCACCACAAGTCCTACTGTGCCTACTGTGAAGAGACACTCCATCCTCACCACAAGTCTTACTGTGAAGAGATACTCCATCCTCATCACAAGTCCTACTGTGCCTACTGTGAAGAGACACTCCATCCTCACCACAAGTCCTACTGTGAAGAGACACTCCATCCTCACCACAAGTCCTACTGTGAAGAGACACTCCATCCTCACCACAAGCCCTACTGTGAAGACACTCCATCCTCTCTACAATCCCTACTGTGAAGAGACACTCCATCCTCTCCACAAGCCCTACTGTTTGTCATTGAAGAGACACTCCATCCTCACCACAAGCCCTACTGTGAAGAGACACTCCATCCTCACCACAAGTCCTACTGTGAAGAGACACTCCATCTTCACCACAGGTCCTACTGTGAAGAGACACTCCATCCTCACCACAAGCCCTACTGTGAAGAGACACTCCATCCTCACCACAAGCCCTACTGTGAAGCGACACTCCATCCTCACCAAGTCCTACTGTGAAGAGACACTCCATTCTCACCACAAGCCCTACTGTGAAGAGACACTCCATCCTCACCACAAGCCCTACTGTTTGTCATTGAAGAGACACTCCATCCTCACCACAAGCCCTACTGTGAAGAGACACTCCATCCTCACCACAAGTCCTACTGTGAAGAGACACTCCATCCTCACCACAAGTCCTACTGTGAAGAGACACTCCATCCTCACCACAAGTCCTACTGTGAAGAGACACTCCATCCTCACCACAAGCCCTACTGTGAAGAGACACTCCATCCTCTCCACAAGCCCTACTGTGAAGAGACACTCCATCCTTACCACAAGCCCTACTGTGAAGAGACACTCCATCCTCACCACAAGTCCTACTGTGAAGAGACACTCTATCCTCACCACAAGTCCTACTGTGAAGAGACACTCCATCCTCACCACAAGTCCTACTGTGCCTACTGTGAAGATACACTCCATCCTCACCACAAGTCCTACTGTGAAGAGACACTCCATCCTCATCACAAGCCCTACTGTGAAGATACTCCATCCTCACCACAAGTCCTACTGTGAAGAGACACTCCATCCTCACCACAAGCCCTACTGTGAAGAGACACTCCATCCTCACAACAAGTCCTACTGTGCCTACTGTGAAGAGACACTCCATCCTCACCACAGGTCCTACTGTGAAGAGACACTCCATCCTCATCACAAGTCCTACTGTGAAGAGACACTCCATCCTCACCACAAGTCCTACTGTGAAGAGACACTCCATCCTCACCACAAGTCCTACTGTGAAGAGACACTCCATCCTCACCACAAGCCCTACTGTGAAGAGACACTCCATCCTCACCACAAGCCCTACTGTGAAGAGACACTCCATCCTCACCATAAGTCCTACTGTGAAGAGACACTCCATCCTCACCACAAGCCCTACTGTGAAGAGACACTCAATCCTCACCACAAGCCCTACTGTGAAGAGACACTCCATCCTCACCACAAGTCCTACTGTGAAGAGACACTCCATCCTCACCACAAGTCCTACTGTGAAGAGACACTCCATCCTTACCACAAGCCCTACTGTGAAGAGACACTCCATCCTCTCCACAAGCCCTACTGTTTGTCATTGAAGAGACACTCCATCCTCACCACAAGCCCTACTGTGAAGAGACACTCCATCCTCACCACAAGTCCTACTGTGAAGAGACACTCCATCCTCACCACAAGTCCTACTGTGAAGAGACGCTATCCTCACCACAAGCCCTACTGTGAAGAGACACTCCATCCTCTCCACAAGCCGTACTGTTTGTCATTGAAGAGACACTCCATCCTCACCACAAGTCCTACTGTGAAGAGTCACTTCATCCTCGCCACAAGCCCTACTGTGAAGAGACACTCCATCCTCACCACAAGCCCTACTGTTTGTCATTAAATAGACACTCCATCCTCACCACAAGCCCTACTGTGAAGAGACACTCCATCCTCACCACAAGCCCTACTGTTTGTCATTGAATAGACACTCCGTTCTCAGCACAAGCCCTACTGTGAAGAGACACTCCATCCTCACCACAAGTCCTACTGTGAAGAGCCACTCCATCCTCACCACAAGTCCTACTGTGCAGAGACACTCCATCCTCACCACAAGTCCTACTGTGAAGAGACACTCCATCCTCATCACAAGTCCTACTGTGAAGAGACACTCCATCCTCACCACAAGCCCTACTGCTTGTCATTAAATAGACACTCCATCCTCACCACAAGCCGTACTGTGAAGAGACACTCCATCCTCACCACAAGTCCTACTGTGAAGAGACACTCCATCCTCACCACAAGCCCTACTGTTTATCATTGAAGAGACACTCCATCCTCACCACAAGTCCTACTGTGAAGAGACACTCCATCCTCACCACAAGCCCTACTGTGAAGAGACACTCCATCCTCACCACAAGCCCTACTGTTTGTCATTGAAGAGACACTCCATCCTCACCACAAGTCCTACTGTGAAGAGACACTCCATCCTCACCACAAGCCCTACTGTGAAGAGACACTCCATCCTCACCACAAGCCCTACTGTGAAGAGACACTCCATCCTCACCACAAGTCCTACTGTTTGTCATTGAAGAGACACTCCATCCTCACCACAAGCCCTACTGTGAAGAGACACTCCATCCTCACCACAATCCCTACTGTGAAGAGACACTCTATCCTCACCACAAGCCCCACTGTGAAGAGACACTTCATCCTCACCACAAGCCCTACTGTGAAGAGACACTCCATCCTCACCACAAGCCCTACTGTGAAGAGACACTCCATCCTCACCACAAATCCTACTGTGAAGAGACACTCCATTCTCACCACAATCCCTACTGTGAAGAGACACTCCATCCTCACCACAAGCCCTACTGTTTATTATTGCACTGAGCGCGCGACACAACTCGGGCGGCAGCGTTGCCGGTTTCAGCGTGAAGGCAGAGCTGACAACGCGGGCCGGTCGAGGCTGCGCGGCACTGTCACTCGCCGCCGCTCTGGCGCTAGCGGCAGATAGTTCCTCGTCCGATATTGAAGCGACTCGCTTCCTGGAGTCAATGCAGCCCCATTCCCACTTACCTACGCTCGTGTACTTGTGTCAGATCATGACCGGACAATCTGAATGGATATGGCATATGAACAATAAGTTGTTGTCATCATGGTTTCCTTTTTTGCTCGAGACTAGTGTTTTCAGCGCGAATAGGGTCACGTTTAATTGTGTTTTGTAAACACTGATGTTGTTCTTGATAGCCAACGTCCTTGCAACATGCATCTAGATTCCTTTCAAGTGTGTGCCTGTGGGTTTCCTTTCATGGAAACTGCGGCACCCTTGTAGAGTAAACAATGATTGATCGTGTAAGCGAAGTATGTAAATTGGGCCTTGCCAGTCTGTTGTGGCGCCACTCACGCGTGCAGTCTTTTCTTCGCACGTTTACTTCTTCATGACCCTGACCTGACAGTCTGATTGGACATTTGGATCATTGGATAATGGCTTGTTTCATCACCGTTTACTTTTTGATCGCAAGTATTCGCAAGTACCTATATTTACTTCGCTAATAAAGGTCATATATAATTGCGTCTTGAAAACACTGACATTGTTCTTCATAGACAACTTTCCTGCAGCATGCATGTGGATTCATTTCCAAATCACAACTTTTATGTTTTTTGGAGAAAGATGCCATTCATGTTCGATAGTGGTTATTGATTTGCATTCCTTGGTGTCGTTCAGACCATCATGAAATGATCCTCAGATGTCGTTATCTAAACGGGTCAAAGGCAATCGGTGTCGTTTAAAACGAGCTGGTTATATTGATTTGCAAACTCGCACGCACCCCGTCTGCTTTGTGTATGCGTTCTACCGATGACCTGATTTGTATAATCATGTTACGGGAACCGGATACTAACACGCTGTACTTTAGCGCGGGTTGAGACCAAGGGCGAATCTATCTACATCTTGTATTCCCATTCAGAATAGGAATGTTCGAAATCACATCGGCCCGCACAGGCTCCTTCATCGTAATATCCGATTGATTAAGTCGAAGCATCTGGTATTACACCCGTTAATATAGCAACACGTCCACCCACTATCCCGCTGCCGTCAATCCGTACGTAATGGGAATATTCCGAATCCCTGCAGAGCATCGGCCTGGCAACAGACTGCTGATTTCCGCTGCTTGCTATGCTGCGTTAACACGTTATCTGCGGGCGTGGGTGGAATGCCGGCATTCCCCGCCCCCTGGAGCAGTTACCGATCTGCCGGCTGGCGGAGCGGAACCGGTCGTGTCTGAGGCAGGCAGGCGGTCGGGCGCGTCTCTCTGACCTACTGACCTGCTGAGCACGGCCAGTGTCGAGCGCTGAGATCGGGAGTGTGATCAGCCTGCTGCAGACCACCATGTGACGTCACATGTCATCGCTGCCGAATAGGTATTCTGAAGGTCAGAAGCAACCTTCTTTTGACCAGGATGAACCCTCCGTGGATGTGAGTTTTCCCTTCACAAGCCAAAATGGGTTCCCCACAAACCGAAACATGCCCTCCCCAAGGTGCCATCTGAAAGAATGGACTATCTGTCAGACGGAAAGCAGCTCCACTGCAAGCCACAGTTGGCTATCTGAAAGCCAGACTGGGCTCAATGTTGGCGAGTGCGGCCTTTGTAGAGCGGATTGAGCCTTCAGGGGGTTAGATGCCTCTTGTTAGGGTTAGAGACCTCATGTTAGGGTTAGAGACCTCATGTTAGGGTTAGAGGCCTCATGTTAGGGTTAGATACCTCATGTTAGGATTAGAGACCTCATGTTAGGGTTAGAGACCTCATGTTAGGGTTAGAGACCTCATGTTAGGGTTAGAGACCTCATGTTAGGGTTAGAGACCTAATGTTAGGGTTAGAGACCTCATGTTAGGGTTAGAGACCTCATGTTAGGGTTAGAGACCTCATGTTAGGGTTAGAGACCTCATGTTAGGGTTAGAGACCTAATGTTAGGGTTAGATACCTCATGTTAGGGTTAGAGACCTCATGTTAGGGTTAGAGACCTCATGTTAGGGTTAGAGACCTCATGTTAGGGTTAGAGACCTAATGTTAGGGTTAGAGACCTCATGTTAGGGTTAGAGACCTCATGTTAGGGTTAGAGACCTCATGTTAGGGTTAGAGACCTCATTAGGGTTAGAGACCTCCTGTTAGGGTTAGACATCATGTTAGGGTTAGAGACCTCATATTAGGGTTAGAGACCTCATGTTAGGGTTAGAGACCTCATGTTAGGGTTAGAGACCTCATGTTAGGGTTAGAGACCTCATGTTAGGGTTAGAGGCCTCATGTTAGGGTTAGAGACCTCATGTTAGGGTTAGAGACCTCATGTTAGGGTTAGAGACCTCATGTTAGGGTTAGAGACCTCATGTTAGGGTTAGAGACCTCATGTTAGGGTTGGAGGCCTCATGTTAGGGTTAGAGGCCTCATGTTAGGGTTAGATACCTCATGTTAGGGTTAGAGACCTCATGTTAGGGTTAGATACCTCATGTTTGGGTTAGAGGCCTCCTGTTTGGGTTAGAGGCCTCCTGTTTGGGTTAGAGGCCTCCTGTTTGGGTTAGAGGCCTCCTGTTAGGGTTAGAGACCTCATATTAGGGTTAGAGACCTCATGTTAGGATTAAAGACCTCATATTAGGGTTAAAAACCTCATGTTAGGGTTAGAGACATCATGTTAGGGTTAGAGGCCTCATGTTAGGGTTAGAGACCTCATGTTAGGGTTAAAGACCATGTTAGGTTTAGACCTCATGTTAGGGTTAGAGACCTCATGTTAGGGTTAGAGACCTCATGTTAGGGTTATATACCTCATGTTAGGGTTAGAGACCTCATGTTAGGGTTAGAGACCTCATGTTAGGGTTAGAGGCCTCCTGTTAGGGTTAGACCTCATGTTAGGGTTAGAGACCTCCTGTTAGGGTTAGAGACCTCATGTTAGGGTTAGAGACCTTAGGGTTGGAGGCCTCCTGTTAGGGTTAGAGACCTCATGTTAGGGTTAGATACCTCATGTTAGGGTTAGAGGCCTCATGTTAGGGTTAGAGACCTCATGTTAGGGTTAGAGACCTCATGTTAGGGTTAGATACCTCATGTTAGGGTTAGAGACCTCATGTTAGGGTTAGAGACCTCATGTTAGGGTTAGACCTCATGTTAGGGTTAGATACCTGATGTTAGGGTTAGAGGCCTCCTGTTAGGGTTAGAGGCCTCATGTTAGGGTTAGATACCTCATGTTAGGGTTAGATACCTCATGTTAGGGTTAGAGACCTCATGTTAGGGTTAGAGACCTCCTGTTAGGGTTAGAGACCTCATGTTGGGGTTAGAGGCCTCCTGTTAGGGTTAGACACCTCATGTTAGGGTTAGATGCCTCATGTTAGGGTTAGAGACCTCATGTTAGGGTTAGAGCCTCATGTTAGGGTTAGATACCTCATGGTACCCTGTAGGCAAAAATGGCCGGACATACGTCGTGATGACGAACATTTGAATCCGATTCACTATAAATGCACGTTTGAAAGTAGTTCTTGATCATGTCGATATTATAAGTCTGCGTATTTGATCGTAGGATCGAATATCGATCGTTTTGTATCGATCGTATGGCATTGCAGTGTTGCATGGCGTTGCCCCATCGATCGTATGGCATTGCTGTGTTGCATGGCGTTGCCCCATCGATCGTATGGCATTGAAGTGTTGCATGGCGTGCCCCACTCCTCGTACCAGACGACCTCGGATATAGCGAGACCTCGTCAGCAGCCATGTAGTATTTTCATCTTCTCGGTTATCTCTTCCGTGGAAAACATGTTTCCAGGAACAGGAGTTCGTCACGCTCAAAAGGTGCTGCATAAAGCTGGGTATTCCCGAGCTCAACGGTCCACTGTTAGAATAACCGAAACCTTACTTCCTTGTTCTAGGTATCAACCTTGTCGGCGAAGCTCGTATTCATGAAAGGTCACGAAATTACCGTTGTTGCTGCGATGCTTATCTATCTTCTGTGCCTTTTGGATTGTCAGTAGTACCCTCACTTCCGATTCGGTTTCCACTCTGCGAGAGCTGGGCCTCATTGTCGTCACCGCTAGCTGTGGTGATCCGCCGTCCAATTCCCAGGATCATTGCTCGTTTGCTTTACACATGCAGTGGCGAAAATAAATGCATCTCGTTAGTCGCTAGTCGCTAGTGTGTTTTGGTTGCGTTGCATTAGATGGATGCATTGGATTGCCTGTTATGGTGATATAAGTGGTAAGTGGTGTTGTGCTGCTCACGGTTTCTGTTGCTTTGTGTCCGTTTTATACCTCTCATTTCCATAAGCGGGTTTTATGGTTTATCGAATGTCATCTCGGGGTATTCAGTGTATTGGTTTTAATGCTGTGGTGCTATTAGTGGCAGATAATGTTTGCCAAAGCTTTCAGTTTATATTGCCTCGTAGATGGTTTTAAGCCTCGCTCATTTTCTTAAGTCTGGTAACGGTTTTATGTTTCACGAAGAAACAACCACCATCGTGGACGGTGCCAAGCCCAAGCGACTACACTAAGTTCATGGTAAGCCACTCTCGGCCGGATGGAGCAAAAAGTGGAGGTCGACGGCCACCCGTCCGTGCCTCGCACCACGCCGTGGACCCGTCACTGCCAACCTGTCACCGCCCGCCCGCCGCCCGCCGACCACAGCCCGCCGGCCGGCAGCCCTTTCTCCTCTCCATTGTGCTGGTTCGGCCGCCGGTGGCGGTGCCTGGTGGCGGTGCCTGGAGGCGCTGCCTGACGCCGCCCGGCCCGAGCCGCCGCCCGCCGCCCGCCGCCCCGCTCACTGCAGTCAGTTGCGAGTCGCGGGGCCTGGGCTGAACGTGTCGAGCGCGGTCTGTTGCTGACGGGTGCTACGCTGCGGTCCAGCCATGACCGAGATCGGAGTCCACCCGGAGACGGCTGCGCCGGCCGCGGCCCGGCAGCGCGCCCCGCACACCGGCAAAATACACATCAGGCTATCAGACTGGATCGTCTCCGCCAAACGCATGATGAAGCGTAGCAAACTGTTCCCCAAGCTGCGGCTGAGGAAGAGGGCCAAAAAGGTAATTGTCCGGATCTCTTCGCTGAAGACGGTCACTTGTTCGTGGTGTTTATGCTTGCGTATTATTTGACAGGGTAACTTCTCTAGAATGGCACGGACCGCGTATGCTCTGTACAGGAAAATGCATGATCCGGAGTGAGGTTTCACCCGTACGCTCAAGATCGTGCATCTTGCTGGCGTAGCGGCTCACTGACCTAAAACTGTACCTCGAGAAACTAATCATAGGCACAGTTAATGCTGCAGAGTAATGAATTCTGCTCACGCGTTCGGCTACCGCACGGATTTTGTCATTAAAGTGGGCGGCACGACCCCATTGTGTTCTAGTCAGCGGTACGGACTCGGTAACATTCTACCCTGTGATACAATCTTGATATCCTCCCAGCAGGAGGTACGACCTCGGTAACATATTTGCCGGCGCTATGATCTCGTGCCGTCCTAGCAAATGGTAAAGCATCATATCGTGCTAGCCGGCGTTGCAGTATCGTATGCCCGATCTATGGACAGCGCCGATGCAGTATCGTATGTCCGATCTATTGGACAGCGCCGGTGCAGTATCGTATGTCCGATCTATGGACAGCGCCGGTGCAGTATCGTATGTCCGATGTATTGGACAGCGCCGGTGCAGTATCGTATGTCCGATCTATGGACAGCGCCGGTGCAGTATCGTATGTCCGATCTATGGACAGCGCCGGTGCAGTATCGTATGTCCGATCTATTGGACAGCGCCGGTGCAGTATCGTATGTCCGATCTATGGACAGCGCCGGTGCAGTATCGTATGTCCGATGTATTGGACAGCGCCGGTGCAGTATCGTATGTCCGATGTATTGGACAGCGCCGGTGCAGTATCGTATGTCCGATCTATTGGACAGCGCCGGTGCAGTATCGTATGTCCGATCTATTGGACAGCGCCGGTGCAGTATCGTATGTCCGATCTATGGATAGCGCCGGTGCAGTATCGTATGTCCGGTCTATTGGACAGCGCCGGTGCAGTATCGTATGTCCGATCTATTGGACAGCGCCGGTGCAGTATCGTATGTCCGATCTATGGACACCGCCGGTGCAGTATCGTATGTCCGATCTATGGACAGCGCCGGGCCGTCTGTAGACCGTTCGGCGCTGGATTTTTTCAGCAGGTGGTATTGCTTCGTAACGTCCTACAAAGTGGTACGACCACATACCTCCTAACGGGTCGCACAGTCCCGTAACGATGTCTAGGAGGTGATACGTTTAAAGGAAATAGTTCACCTTCAACATTAGTTTTAAACTGAGATAGCAGTTTTATAGCCCGTGTTGGGAAACCCCTATCTGCAAGTTTTCTTGACTGAAAAGACTTTCCAGCCGAATATATTTGATTTTATGGCGAAGGAATGCGGTGCTGGCGAAATAATGTTGTACTGGTTCTAGCCCGGGCAGAGGCTATACCATCAGCCAATCAGCTTGCAGCCGGTGCTAGCAAGCGAACCGCCGGCCACCGGTTGGCACATCTCCAATGCGAGTATATCCTTACGCGACTACTTTCGAATCTGGTTGGCTGAACCATTTTTTACATTCGCGTGACGTCGGGACTCCGAGAGTATGCATATAGTTTTGATAAACAATACAAAGTACTACCTTATTTCCTGAATCGGCGCGATATAAAGCCATTTTTTACAATATAAAAATAAATTGTATTACAAAATATAATCAAATCGTGTTTGGTAAAAAAATCCAAGGTGAACTATTTCCTTTAAGCAAGCAGTACGGCCTCGTAACTTCCTAGCGGGCGCTACGTTTTCGTAACGCCTTTGCAGTCGGTACGACCTCGTAACTACTCGGCAAGCGATACGACCTCGTAACGCGCTAACAAGCGGTATAACCTCGTATCTTTCTAGCGCTCAGTACAACCTCATAACAGCCACTGGACGTCTCGTTTCTGGATTTTCTTTGGGAGGCGGTACCGCCTGTTACTATCTGTTCCACGGCCTGGCTGGAGTAGATTGAGCATGGTGTGTCGATACGCCACCAGCAGGCGTGTCTGACAGCTGCATGACGCGCGTGGTCCGCTCTGTCTGGTGACATGACACGTGTGGTCCGCTCTGTCTGGTGACAGCTGCATGTCACGCGTGGTCCGCTCTGTCTGGTGACATGACACGCGTGGTCCGCTCTGTCTGGTGACAGCTGCATGTCACGCGTGGTCCGCTCTGTCTGGTGACATGACACGCGTGGTCCGCTCTGTCTGGTGACAGCTGCATGACACGCGTGGTCCGCTCTGTCTGGTGACATGACACGCGTGGTCCGCTCTGTCTGGTGACAGCTGCATGTCACGCGTGGTCCGCTCTGTCTGGTGACATGACACGCGTGGTCCGCTCTGTCTGGTGACAGCTGCATGACACGCGTGGTCCGCTCTGTCTGGTGACATGACACGCGTGGTCCGCTCTGTCTGGTGACAGCTGCATGACACGCGTGGTCCGCTCTGTCTGGTGACAGCTGCATGACACGCGTGGTCCGCTCTGTCTGGTGACAGCTGCATGACACGCGTGGTCCGCTCTGTCTGTCTGACAGCTGCATGACACGCGTGGTCCGCTCTGTCTGGTGACATGACACGCGTGGCCCGCTCTGTCTGGTGACAGCTGCATGACACGCGTGGTCCGCTCTGTCTGGTGACAGCTGCATGACACGCGTGGTCCGCTCTGTCTGGTGACAGCTGCATGACACGCGTGGTCCGCTCTGTCTGGTAACATGACACGCGTGGTCCGCTCTGCCTGGTGACAGCTGCATGACACGCGTGGTCCGCTCTGTCTGGTGACATGACACGCGCGGTCCGCTCTGTCTGGTGACAGCTGCATGACACGCGTGGTCCGCTCTGTCTGTCTGACAGCTGCATGACACGCGTGGTCCGCTCTGTCTGGTGACATGACACGCGTGGTCCGCTCTGTCTGGTGACAACTGCATGACACGCGTGGTCCGCTCTGTCTGTCTGACAGCTGCATGACACGCGTGGTCCGCTCTGTCTGGTGACATGACACGCGTGGTCCGCTCTGTCTGGTGACAGCATGACACGCGTGGTCCGCTCTGTCTGGTAACATGACACGTGTGGTCCGCTCTGCCTGGTGACAGCTGCATGACACGCGTGGTCCGCTCTGTCTGGTGACAGCATGACACGCGTGGTCCGCTCTGTCTGGTGACATGACACGCGTGGTCCGCTCTGTCTGGTGACAACTGCATGACACGCGTGGTCCGCTCTGTCTGGTGACAACTGCATGACGCGCGTGGTCCGCTCTGTCTGGTGACATGACACGCGTGGTCCGCTCTGTCTGGTGACATGACACGCGTGGTCCGCTCTGTCTGGTGACATGACACGCGTGGTCTGCTCTGTCTGGTGACAGCATGACACGCGTGGTCCGCTCTGTCTGGTGACAGCTGCATGACACGCGTGGTCCGCTCTGTCTGGTGACATGACACGCGTGGTCCGCTCTGTCTGGTGACAGCTGCATGACACGCGTGGTCCGCTCTGTCTGGTGACAGCTTCATGACACGCGTGGTCCGCTCTGTCTGTCTGACAGCTGCATGACAAGCGTGGTCCGCTCTGTCTGGCGACAGCTGCATGTCACGCGTGGTCCGCTCTGTCTGGTGACATGACACGCGTGGTCCGCTCTGTCTGGTGACAGCTGCATGACACGCGTGGTCCGCTCTGTCTGGTGACAGCTGCATGACACGCGTGGTCCGCTCTGTCTGGTAACATGACACGCGTGGTCCGCTCTGCCTGGTGACAGCTGCATGACACGCGTGGTCCGCTCTGTCTGGTGACATGACACGCGCGGTCCGCTCTGTCAGGTGACAGCTGCATGACACGCGTGGTCCGCTCTGTCTGTCTGACAGCTGCATGACACGCGTGGTCCGCTCTGTCTGGTGACATGACACGCGTGGTCCGCTCTGTCTGGTGACAACTGCATGACACGCGTGGTCCGCTCTGTCTGTCTGACAGCTGCATGACACGCGTGGTCCGCTCTGTCTGGTGACATGACACGCGTGGTCCGCTCTGTCTGGTGACAGCATGACACGCGTGGTCCGCTCTGTCTGGTAACATGACACGTGTGGTCCGCTCTGCCTGGTGACAGCTGCATGACACGCGTGGTCCGCTCTGTCTGGTGACAGCATGACACGCGTGGTCCGCTCTGTCTGGTGACATCACACGCGTGGTCCGCTCTGTCTGGTGACAACTGCATGACACGCGTGGTCCGCTCTGTCTGGTGACAACTGCATGACGCGCGTGGTCCGCTTTGTCTGGTGACATGACACGCGTGGTCCGCTCTGTCTGGTGACATGACACGCGTGGTCCGCTCTGTCTGGTGACAGCTGCATGACACGCGTGGTCCGCTCTGTCTGGTGACATGACACGCGTGGTCCGCTCTGTCTGGTGACAGCTGCATGACACGCGTGGTCCGCTCTGTCTGGTGACAGCTGCATGTCACGCGTGGTCCGCTCTGTCTGGTGACATGACACGCGTGGTCCGCTCTGTCTGGTGACAGCTGCATGACACGCGTGGTCCGCTCTGTCTGGTGACATGACACGCGTGGTCCGCTCTGTCTGGTGACAGCTGCATGACACACGTGGTCCGCTCTGTCTGGTGACATGACACGCGTGGTCCGCTCTGTCTGGTGACAGCTGCATGACACGCGTGGTCCGCTGTCTGGTGACATGACACGCGTGGTCCGCTCTGTCTGGTGACAACTGCATGACGCGCGTGGTCCGCTCTGTCTGGTGACATGACACGCGTGGTCCGCTCTGTCTGGTGACAGCTGCATGACACGCGTGGTCCGCTCTGTCTGGTGACGTGACACGCGTGGTCCGCTCTGTCTGGTGACAGTTGCATGACACGCGTGGTCCGCTCTGTCTGTCTGACAGCTGCATGACACGCGTGGTCCGCTCTGTCTGGTGACAGCTGCATGTCACGCGTGGTCCGCTCTGTCTGGTGACATGACACGCGTGGTCCGCTCTGTCTGTCTGACAGCTGCATGACACGCGTGGTCCGCTCTGTCTGGTGACATGACACGCGTGGTCCGCTCTGTCTGTCTGACAGCTGCATGACACGCGTGGTCCGCTCTGTCTGTCTGACAGCTGCATGACACGCGTGGTCCGCTCTGTCTGGTGACAGCTGCATGACACGCGTGGTCCGCTCTGTCTGGGGACATTACACGCGTGGTCCGCTCTGTCTGGTGACAGCTGCATGACACGCGTGGTCCACTCTGTCTGGTGACAGCTGCATGTCACGCGTGGTCCGCTCTGTCTGGTGACATTACACGCGTGGTCCGCTCTGTCTGGTGACAGCTGCATGACACGCGTGGTCCGCTCTGTCTGGTGACAGCTGCATGACACGCGTGGTCCGCTCTGTCTGGTGACATGACACGCGTGGTCCGCTCTGTCTGGTGACAGCATGACACGCGTGGTCCGCTCTGTCTGGTGACATGACACGCGTGGTCCGCTCTGTCTGGTGACAGCATGACACGCGTGGTCCGCTCTGTCTGGTGACATGACACGCGTGGTCCGCTCTGTCTGGTGACAACTGCATGACACGCGTGGTCCGCTCTGTCTGGTGACATGACACGCGTGGTCCGCTCTGTCTGGTGACAGCATGACACGCGTGGTCCGCTCTGTCTGGCGACAGCTGCATGTCACGCGTGGTCCGCTCTGTCTGGTGACAGCTGCATGACACACGTGGTCCGCTCTGTCTGGTGACATGACACGCGTGGTCCGCTCTGTCTGGTGACATGACACGCGTGGTCCGCTCTGTCTGGTGACAGCTGCATGACACACGTGGTCCGCTCTGTCTGGTGACAGCATGACACGCGTGGTCCGCTCTGTCTGGTGACAGCTGCATGACACGCGAGGTCCGCTCTGTCTGGTGACAGCTGCATGACACGCGTGGTCCGCTCTGTCTGGTGACAGCTGCATGACACGCGTGGTCCGCTCTGTCTGGTGACAGCTGCATGACACGCGTGGTCCGCTCTGTCTGGTGACATGACACGCGTGGTCCGCTCTGTCTGGTGACATGACACGCATGGTCCGCTCTGTCTGGTGACAGCTGCATGACACGCGTGGTCCGCTCTGTCTGGTGACAGCTGCATGTCACGCGCGGTCCGCTCTGTCTGGTGACATGACACGCGTGGTCCGCTCTGTCTGGTGACAGCTGCATGACACGCGTGGTCCGCTCTGTCTGGTGACAGCTGCATGACACGCGTGGTCCGCTCTGTCTGGTGACATGACACGCGTGGTCCGCTCTGTCTGGTGACAACTGCATGACACGCGTGGTCCGCTCTGTCTGGTGACAGCTGCATGACACGCGTGGTCCGCTCTGTCTGGTGACAGCTGCAT
This sequence comes from Chirona hameri, assembly GCA_036785665.1. NCBI lineage: Eukaryota > Metazoa > Arthropoda > Thecostraca > Balanomorpha > Balanidae > Chirona > Chirona hameri. The sequence continues at coordinate 54,458 of JAXIVJ010003659.1, read as the reverse complement.
GACACGCGTGGTCCGCTCTGTCTGGTGACATGACACGCGTGGTCCGCTCTGTCTGGTGACAGCTGCATGACACGCGTGGTCCGCTGTCTGGCGACAGCTGAATGACACGCGTGGTCCGCTCTGTCTGGTGACAGCTGCATGTCACGCGTGGTCCGCTCTGTCTGGTGACATGACACGCGTGGTCCGCTCTGTCTGGTGACAGCTGCATGACACGCGTGGTCCGCTCTGTCTGGTGACAGCTGCATGACACGCGTGGTCCGCTGTCTGGTGACAGCTGCATGACACGCGTGGTCCGCTCTGTCTGGTGCCATGACACGCGTGGTCCGCTGTGTCTGGTGACAACTGCATGACACGCGTGGTCCGCTCTGTCTGGTGACAGCTGCATGACACGCGTGGTCCGCTCTGTCTGGTGACAGCATGACACGCGTGGTCCGCTCTGTCTGGTGACAGCATGACACGCGTGGTCCGCTCTGTCTGGTGACAGCATGACACGCGTGGTCCGCTCTGTCTGGTGACAGCTGCATGTCACGCGTGGTCCGCTCTGTCTGGTGACAGCATGCCACGTGTGGTCCGCTCTGTCTGGTGACAGCATGACACGCGTGGTCCGCTCTGTCTGGTGACAGCTGCATGACACACGTGGTCCGCTCTGTCTGGTGACATGACACGCGTGGTCCGCTCTGTCTGGTGACATGACACGCGTGGTCCGCTCTGTCTGGTGACATGACACGCGTGGTCCGCTCTGTCTGGTGACATGACACGCGTGGTCCGCTCTGTCTGGTGACAACTGCATGACACGCGTGGTCCGCTCTGTCTGGTGACAGCTGCATGACACGCGTGGTCCGCTCTGTCTGGTGACAGCTGCATGTCACGCGTGGTCCGCTCTGTCTGGTGACAGCATGACACGCGTGGTCCGCTCTGTCTGGTGACAGCTGCATGACACGCGTGGTCCGCTCTGTCTGGTGACAGCTGCATGACACGCGTGGTCCGCTCTGTCTGGTGACATGACACGCGTGGTCCGCTCTGTCTGGTGACAGCTGCATGACACGCGTGGTCCGCTCTGTCTGGTGACATGACACGCGTGGTCCGCTCTGTCTGGTGACAGCTGCATGACACACGTGGTCCGCTCTGTCTGGTGACATTACACGCGTGGTCCGCTCTGTCTGGTGACAGCTGTATGACACGCGTGGTCCGCTCTGTCTGGTGACAGCATGACACGCGTGGTCCGCTCTGTCTGGTGACATGACACGCGTGGTCCGCTCTGTCTGGTGACATGACACGCGTGGTCCGCTCTGTCTGTTGACAGCTGCATGACACGCGTGGTCCGCTCTGTCTGGTGACAGCATGACACACGTGGTCCGCTCTGTCTGGTGACAGCATGACACGCGTGGTCCGCTCTGTCTGGTGACAGCTGCATGTCACGCGTGGTCCGCTCTGTCTGGTGACAGCTGCATGACACGCGTGGTCCGCTCTGTCTGGTGACATGACACGCGTGGTCCGCTCTGTCTGGTGACAGCTGCATGACACGCGTGGTCCGCTCTGTCTGGTGACATTACACGCGTGGTCCGCTCTGTCTGGTGACAGCTGCATGACACACGTGGTCCGCTCTGTCTGGTAACATGACACGCGTGGTCCGCTCTGTCTGGTGACATGACACGCGTGGTCCGCTCTGTCTGGTGACAGCATGACACGCGTGGTCCGCTCTGTCTGTCTGACAGCATGACACGCGTGGTCCGCTCTGTCTGGTGACAGCATGACACGCGTGGTCCGCTCTGTCTGGTGACATGACACGCGTGGTCCGCTCTGTCTGGTGACAGCATGACACGCGTAGTCCGCTCTGTCTGTCTGACAGCATGACACGCGTGGTCCGCTCTGTCTGGTGACAGCATGACACGCGTGGTCCGCTCTGTCTGTCTGACAGCATGACACGCGTGGTCCGCTCTGTCTGGTGACAGCATGACACGCGTGGTCCGCTCTGTCTGTCTGACAGCATGACACGCGTGGTCCGCTCTGTCTGGTGACGGCATGACACGCGTGGTCCGCTCTGTCTGTCTGACAGCATGACACGCGTGGTCCGCTCTGTCTGGTGACAGCATGACACGCGTGGTCCCCTCTGTCTGGTGACAGCATGACACACGTGGTCCGCTCTGTCTGGTGACATTACACGCGTGGTCCGCTCTGTCTGGTGACAGCTGCATGACACGCGTGGTCTGCTCTGTCTGGTGACAGCTGCATGACACGCGTGATCCGCTCTGTCTGGTGACATTACACGCGTGGTCCGCTCTGTCTGGTGACAGCTGCATGACACGCGTGGTCCGCTCTGTCTGGTGACAGCATGACACGCGTGGTCCGCTCTGTCTGGTGACAGCTGCATGACACGCGTGGTCCGCTCTGTCTGGTGACAACTGCATGACACGCGTGGTCCGCTCTGTCTGTCTGACAGCTGCATGACACGCGTGGTCCGCTCTGTCTGGTGACATGACACGCGTGGTCCGCTCTGTCTGGTGACAGCATGACACGCGTGGTCCGCTCTGTCTGGTAACATGACACGTGTGGTCCGCTCTGCCTGGTGACAGCTGCATGACACGCGTGGTCCGCTCTGTCTGGTGACAGCATGACACGCGTGGTCCGCTCTGTCTGGTGACATGACACGCGTGGTCCGCTCTGTCTGGTGACAACTGCATGACACGCGTGGTCCGCTCTGTCTGGTGACAACTGCATGACGCGCGTGGTCCGCTCTGTCTGGTGACATGACACGCGTGGTCCGCTCTGTCTGGTGACATGACACGCGTGGTCCGCTCTGTCTGGTGACATGACACGCGTGGTCCGCTCTGTCTGGTGACAGCATGACACGCGTGGTCCGCTCTGTCTGGTGACAGCTGCATGACACGCGTGGTCCGCTCTGTCTGGTGACATGACACGCGTGGTCCGCTCTGTCTGGTGACAGCTGCATGACACGCGTGGTCCGCTCTGTCTGGTGACAGCTTCATGACACGCGTGGTCCGCTCTGTCTGTCTGACAGCTGCATGACAAGCGTGGTCCGCTCTGTCTGGCGACAGCTGCATGTCACGCGTGGTCCGCTCTGTCTGGTGACATGACACGCGTGGTCCGCTCTGTCTGGTGACAGCTGCATGACACGCGTGGTCCGCTCTGTCTGGTGACAGCTGCATGACACGCGTGGTCCGCTCTGTCTGGTAACATGACACGCGTGGTCCGCTCTGCCTGGTGACAGCTAGCTGCATGACACGCGTGGTCCGCTCTGTCTGGTGACATGACACGCGCGGTCCGCTCTGTCAGGTGACAGCTGCATGACACGCGTGGTCCGCTCTGTCTGTCTGACAGCTGCATGACACGCGTGGTCCGCTCTGTCTGGTGACATGACACGCGTGGTCCGCTCTGTCTGGTGACAACTGCATGACACGCGTGGTCCGCTCTGTCTGTCTGACAGCTGCATGACACGCGTGGTCCGCTCTGTCTGGTGACATGACACGCGTGGTCCGCTCTGTCTGGTGACAGCATGACACGCGTGGTCCGCTCTGTCTGGTAACATGACACGTGTGGTCCGCTCTGCCTGGTGACAGCTGCATGACACGCGTGGTCCGCTCTGTCTGGTGACAGCATGACACGCGTGGTCCGCTCTGTCTGGTGACAGCTGCATGTCACGCGTGGTCCGCTCTGTCTGGTGACATGACACGCGTGGTCCGCTCTGTCTGGTGACAGCTGCATGACACGCGTGGTCCGCTCTGTCTGGTGACATGACACGCGTGGTCCGCTCTGTCTGGTGACAGCTGCATGACACACGTGGTCCGCTCTGTCTGGTGACATGACACGCGTGGTCCGCTCTGTCTGGTGACAGCTGCATGACACGCGTGGTCCGCTGTCTGGTGACATGACACGCGTGGTCCGCTCTGTCTGGTGACAACTGCATGACGCGCGTGGTCCGCTCTGTCTGGTGACATGACACGCGTGGTCCGCTCTGTCTGGTGACAGCTGCATGACACGCGTGGTCCGCTCTGTCTGGTGACGTGACACGCGTGGTCCGCTCTGTCTGGTGACAGTTGCATGACACGCGTGGTCCGCTCTGTCTGTCTGACAGCTGCATGACACGCGTGGTCCGCTCTGTCTGGTGACAGCTGCATGTCACGCGTGGTCCGCTCTGTCTGGTGACATGACACGCGTGGTCCGCTCTGTCTGTCTGACAGCTGCATGACACGCGTGGTCCGCTCTGTCTGGTGACATGACACGCGTGGTCCGCTCTGTCTGTTTGACAGCTGCATGACACGCGTGGTCCGCTCTGTCTGTCTGACAGCTGCATGACACGCGTGGTCCGCTCTGTCTGGTGACATTACACGCGTGGTCCGCTCTGTCTGGTGACAGCTGCATGACACGCGTGGTCCACTCTGTCTGGTGACAGCTGCATGTCACGCGTGGTCCGCTCTGTCTGGTGACATTACACGCGTGGTCCGCTCTGTCTGGTGACAGCTGCATGACACGCGTGGTCCGCTCTGTCTGGTGACAGCTGCATGACACGCGTGGTCCGCTCTGTCTGGTGACATGACACGCGTGGTCCGCTCTGTCTGGTGACAGCATGACACGCGTGGTCCGCTCTGTCTGGTGACATGACACGCGTGGTCCGCTCTGTCTGGTGACAGCATGACACGCGTGGTCCGCTCTGTCTGGTGACATGACACGCGTGGTCCGCTCTGTCTGGTGACAACTGCATGACACGCGTGGTCCGCTCTGTCTGGTGACATGACACGCGTGGTCCGCTCTGTCTGGTGACAGCATGACACGCGTGGTCCGCTCTGTCTGGCGACAGCTGCATGTCACGCGTGGTCCGCTCTGTCTGGTGACAGCTGCATGACACACGTGGTCCGCTCTGTCTGGTGACATGACACGCGTGGTCCGCTCTGTCTGGTGACATGACACGCGTGGTCCGCTCTGTCTGGTGACAGCTGCATGACACACGTGGTCCGCTCTGTCTGGTGACAGCATGACACGCGTGGTCCGCTCTGTCTGGTGACAGCTGCATGACACGCGAGGTCCGCTCTGTCTGGTGACAGCTGCATGACACGCGTGGTCCGCTCTGTCTGGTGACAGCTGCATGACACGCGTGGTCCGCTCTGTCTGGTGACAGCTGCATGACACGCGTGGTCCGCTCTGTCTGGTCACATGACACGCGTGGTCCGCTCTGTCTGGTGACATGACACGCATGGTCCGCTCTGTCTGGTGACAGCTGCATGACACGCGTGGTCCGCTCTGTCTGGTGACAGCTGCATGTCACGCGTGGTCCGCTCTGTCTGGTGACATGACACGCGTGGTCCGCTCTGTCTGGTGACAGCTGCATGACACGCGTGGTCCGCTCTGTCTGGTGACAGCTGCATGACACGCGTGGTCCGCTCTGTCTGGTGACATGACACGCGTGGTCCGCTCTGTCTGGTGACAACTGCATGACACGCGTGGTCCGCTCTGTCTGGTGACAGCTGCATGACACGCGTGGTCCGCTCTGTCTGGTGACAGCTGCATGACACGCGTGGTCCGCTCTGTCTGGTGACATGACACGCGTGGTCCGCTCTGTCTGGTGACAGCTGCATGACACGCGTGGTCCGCTGTCTGGCGACAGCTGCATGACACGCGTGGTCCGCTCTGTCTGGTGACAGCTGCATGTCACGCGTGGTCCGCTCTGTCTGGTGACATGACACGCGTGGTCCGCTCTGTCTGGTGACAGCTGCATGACACGCGTGGTCCGCTCTGTCTGGTGACAGCTGCATGACACGCGTGGTCCGCTGTCTGGTGACAGCTGCATGACACGCGTGGTCCGCTCTGTCTGGTGCCATGACACGCGTGGTCCGCTGTGTCTGGTGACAACTGCATGACACGCGTGGTCCGCTCTGTCTGGTGACAGCTGCATGACACGCGTGGTCCGCTCTGTCTGGTGACAGCATGACACGCGTGGTCCGCTCTGTCTGGTGACAGCATGACACGCGTGGTCCGCTCTGTCTGGTGACAGCATGACACGCGTGGTCCGCTCTGTCTGGTGACAGCTGCATGTCACGCGTGGTCCGCTCTGTCTGGTGACAGCATGCCACGTGTGGTCCGCTCTGTCTGGTGACAGCATGACACGCGTGGTCCGCTCTGTCTGGTGACAGCTGCATGACACACGTGGTCCGCTCTGTCTGGTGACATGACACGCGTGGTCCGCTCTGTCTGGTGACATGACACGCGTGGTCCGCTCTGTCTGGTGACATGACACGCGTGGTCCGCTCTGTCTGGTGACATGACACGCGTGGTCCGCTCTGTCTGGTGACAACTGCATGACACGCGTGGTCCGCTCTGTCTGGTGACAGCTGCATGACACGCGTGGTCCGCTCTGTCTGGTGACAGCTGCATGTCACGCGTGGTCCGCTCTGTCTGGTGACAGCATGACACGCGTGGTCCGCTCTGTCTGGTGACAGCTGCATGACACGCGTGGTCCGCTCTGTCTGGTGACAGCTGCATGACACGCGTGGTCCGCTCTGTCTGGTGACATGACACGCGTGGTCCGCTCTGTCTGGTGACAGCTGCATGACACGCGTGGTCCGCTCTGTCTGGTGACATGACACGCGTGGTCCGCTCTGTCTGGTGACAGCTGCATGACACACGTGGTCCGCTCTGTCTGGTGACATTACACGCGTGGTCCGCTCTGTCTGGTGACAGCTGTATGACACGCGTGGTCCGCTCTGTCTGGTGACAGCATGACACGCGTGGTCCGCTCTGTCTGGTGACATGACACGCGTGGTCCGCTCTGTCTGGTGACATGACACGCGTGGTCCGCTCTGTCTGTTGACAGCTGCATGACACGCGTGGTCCGCTCTGTCTGGTGACAGCATGACACACGTGGTCCGCTCTGTCTGGTGACAGCATGACACGCGTGGTCCGCTCTGTCTGGTGACAGCTGCATGTCACGCGTGGTCCGCTCTGTCTGGTGACAGCTGCATGACACGCGTGGTCCGCTCTGTCTGGTGACATGACACGCGTGGTCCGCTCTGTCTGGTGACAGCTGCATGACACGCGTGGTCCGCTCTGTCTGGTGACATTACACGCGTGGTCCGCTCTGTCTGGTGACAGCTGCATGACACACGTGGTCCGCTCTGTCTGGTAACATGACACGCGTGGTCCGCTCTGTCTGGTGACATGACACGCGTGGTCCGCTCTGTCTGGTGACAGCATGACACGCGTGGTCCGCTCTGTCTGTCTGACAGCATGACACGCGTGGTCCGCTCTGTCTGGTGACAGCATGACACGCGTGGTCCGCTCTGTCTGGTGACATGACACGCGTGGTCCGCTCTGTCTGGTGACAGCATGACACGCGTAGTCCGCTCTGTCTGTCTGACAGCATGACACGCGTGGTCCGCTCTGTCTGGTGACAGCATGACACGCGTGGTCCGCTCTGTCTGTCTGACAGCATGACACGCGTGGTCCGCTCTGTCTGGTGACAGCATGACACGCGTGGTCCGCTCTGTCTGTCTGACAGCATGACACGCGTGGTCCGCTCTGTCTGGTGACAGCATGACACGCGTGGTCCGCTCTGTCTGTCTGACAGCATGACACGCGTGGTCCGCTCTGTCTGGTGACAGCATGACACGCGTGGTCCCCTCTGTCTGGTGACAGCATGACACACGTGGTCCGCTCTGTCTGGTGACATTACACGCGTGGTCCGCTCTGTCTGGTGACAGCTGCATGACACGCGTGGTCCGCTCTGTCTGGTGACAGCTGCATGACACGCGTGATCCGCTCTGTCTGGTGACATTACACGCGTGGTCCGCTCTGTCTGGTGACAGCTGCATGACACGCGTGGTCCGCTCTGTCTGGTGACAGCATGACACGCGTGGTCCGCTCTATCTGGTGACAGCTGCATGACACGCGTGGTCCGCTCTGTCTGGTGACAGCTGCATGACACACGTGGTCCGCTCTGTCTGGTGACAGCTGCATGACACACGTGGTCCGCTCTGTCTGGTGACAGCTACATGACACACGTGGTCCGCTCTGTCTGGTGACAGCATGACACACGTGGTCCGCTCTGTCTGGTGACAGCTGCATGACACACGTGGTCCGCTCTGTCTGGTGACAGCTGCATGACACGCGTGGTCCGCTCTGTCTGGTGACATTACACGCGTGGTCCGCTCTGTCTGGTGACAGCTGCATGACACGCGTGGTCCGCTCTGTCTGGTGACAGCTGCATGACACGCGTGGTCCGCTCTGTCTGGTGACAGCTGCATGACACGCGTGGTCCGCTCTGTCTGGTGACATGACACACGTGGTCCGCTCTGTCTGGTGACAGCATGACACGCGTGGTCCGCTCTGTCTGGTGACATGACACGCGTGGTCCGCTCTGTCTGTTGACAGCTGCATGACACGCGTGGTCCGCTCTGTCTGGTGACAGCTGCATGACACGCGTGGTCCGCTCTGTTTGGTGACAGCTGCATGACACGCGTGGTCCGCTCTGTCTGGTGACATGACACGCGTGGTCCTCTCTGTCTGGTGACAGCTGCATGACACGCGTGGTCCGCTCTGTCTGGTGACATGACACGCGTGGTCCGCTCTGTCTGTCTGACAGCTGCATGACACGCGTGGTCCGCTCTGTCTGGTGACATGACACGCGTGGTCCGCTCTGTCTGGTGACAGCTGCATGACACGCGTGGTCCGCTCTGTCTAGTGACATGACACGCGTGGTCCGCTCTGTCTGTCTGACAGCTGCATGACACGCGTGGTCCGCTCTGTCTGGTGACAGCTGCATGACACGCGTGATCCGCTCTGTCTGGTGACATGACACGTGGTCCGCTCTGTCTGGTGACAGCATGACACGCGTGGTCCGCTCTGTCTGGTGACAGCTGCATGACACGCGTGGTCCGCTCTGTCTGGTGACAGCTGCATGACACGCGTGGTCCGCTCTGTCTGGTGACAGCTGCATGACACGCGTGGTCCGCTCTGTCTGGTGACATGACATGCGTGGTCCGCTCTGTCTGGTGACAGCTGCATGACACGCGTGGTCCGCTCTGTCTGGTGACAGCTGCATGACACGCGTGGTCCGCTCTGTCTGGTGACAGCTGCATGACCGTGGTGGAGGAGCGGCTCGGTCGGGCCCGTTTGGCTCGGACGGGCCCGTTCGGCTCGGCTCGGCTCGCTCACCCCGCCCGTTCGGCTCGGCTCTGCTCGCTCACCCCGCCCGTTCGGCTCGGCTCGCTCACCCCGCCCGTTCGGCTCGGCTCGGCTCGCTCACCCCGCCCGTTAGGCTCGGCTCGGCTCGCTCACCCCGCCCGTTAGGCTCGGCTCGGCTCGCTCACCCCGCCCGTTCGGCTCGGCTCTGTCAGTGTACTGGACGTACGCTCTGCGTCGCCTGGCCTCCACCCTTGACCCCGTCACTCGGCAGTCAGCCGTGGTGACCTCGGCTCCCGCTGCTTACATCACCTGGTGGCAGCTCGGCGCTAATTGCGCCGGCGCTGACTACGACCCAGATCAGTTCTGTCGGGTCTGCATCCTGTCGGAGTGAGGACACAGGCACCGTGCTGTGCCCATCGGCCGTGTACGTACGGCTAAGGTGTAGGAACTATAGTCAGAACTGCGTCTTGCTGTACCTGTAGACATGGTGCAAAAAATGGAACAGCTACATGCTGGGACCTGTACCACAGGCACCGTCCTGTGCTTGTAGACGCGGTACAGCGTGGCTATACATGTCAGTACCTGTACCCAGGGGTGTAGGTTCCTATTCAGTTGGGGGGGGGCTTCAGCCCCCCTCCCAACTGGGGCTTCAGTCCCCCCCTCGAACTTGGACGAAGAAGTGGGCCCAATCCAGAAGAAAACTGCATTTTGTGGATTTTGATGGTACTTTAAGCGATTTTTTCCAGCTCGCCCCCCCCCCCCCCAACTTGTCGGGAGAAGCTACGCCCCTGCCTGTACCAGAGGTACTGTTCTGTACCTGGTGGCATAGTACAGCGGTGAAGAGGTGCAGTGGTAGGGTTGGGACCCGAGCCGGTATCTCGGTTCAGCTCCCGCCATTGTGCGGCGTCACCACCGTTGGTGGTAGGGTTGGGACCCGAGCCGGTATCTCGGTTCAGCTCCCGCCATTGTGCGGCGTCACCACCGTTTCACAAAGCAGTAGCGTCAGCGCGCGGCCGGGATGGCGCCGCCGGGAGGACTGGCCGGATACCTGTTAAATCTGCGTCCGGCTGGGCACAGTCAGTGACGCCAGCCATGCCTGATTCCGCTGTTATGCAGTGACGGGCGCAATGCCACGATAGGGCCCACCGGATATAGAATGGACACACCCATCAACAGCAGGATATCCGATGGACACCCAACAACAGCAGGATATCCGATGGACATCCATCAACAGCAGGATATCCGATGGACATCCATCAACAGCAGGATATCCGATGGACACCCATCAACAGCAGGATATCCGATGGACTCACCCATCAACAGCAGGATATCCGATGGACACCCATCAACAGCAGGATATCCGATGAACACCCAGCAGCGGCAGGATATCCGATGGACTCACCCATCAACAGCAGGATATCCGATGGACACCCATCAACAGCAGGATATCCGATGGACTCACCCATCAACAGCAGGATATCCGATGGACACCCATCAACAGCAGGATATCCGATGGACACCCAGCAGCGGCAGGATATCCGATGGACTCACCCATCAACAGCAGTATATCCGATGGACTCACCCATCAACAGCAGTATATCCGATGGACTCACCCATCAACATCAGTATATCCGATGGACTCGCCCATCAACAGCAGGATATCCCATGGACACCCATCAACAGCAGGATATCCGATGGACTCACCCATCAACAGCAGGATATCCGATGGACACCCAACAACAGCAGGATATCCGATGGACACCCATCAACAGCAGGATATCCGATGGACTTACCCATCAACAGCAGGATATCCGATGGACTTACCCATCAACAGCAGGATATCCGATGGACACCCATCAACAGCAGGATATCCGATGGACACCCATCAACAGCAGGATATCCGATGGACTCGCCCATCAACAGCAGGATATCCGATGGACTCGCCCATCAACAGCAGGATATCCGATGGACACCCATCAACAGCAGGATATCCGATGGACATCCATCAACAGCAGGATATCCGATGGACTCACCCATCAACAGCAGGATATCCGATGGACACCCATCAACAGCAGGATATCCGATGGACACCCAGCAGCGGCAGGATATCCGATGGACACCCATCAACAGCAGGATATCCGATGGACTCGCCCATAAACAGCAGGATATCCGATGGACGTCCATCAACAGCGGGATATCCGATGGACACCCATCAACAGCAGGATATCCGATGGACATCCATCAACAGCAGGATATCCGATGGACTCACCCATCAACAGCAGGATATCCGATGGACACCCAGCAGCGGCAGGATATCCGATGGACACGCCCGTCAACAGCAGGATTTCCGATACACCCATCAACAGCAGGATATCCGATGGACTCACCCATCAACAGCAGGATATCCGATGTGTCGCAATCTTCTGTCGGGAGATGAATGCGCTTATCTTATTAAGGTCGTGATTGGTTATTTTATTTTTGTACGAGGAGCCCCATCAGCATTATTGCTGCCTACTTCATTTGTAGGTTTTGATCAATTATGTCATTACATTTGCTTCTTACCCTTGTTTTTCGGTGCGGTGTATTTACTTCTCCAGACGTGGCAAAAATTCCGTGATTATATGCTTAGGTGAATCGGCGATCCTGTGATTCTGTGATCCTATGATCCCGCTCCTGTCCGGAGCGGTGACGCTGTGATCCTGTGATCCTGCGATCCTGTGATCCCGGAGCTCCGGCCCTCCGTCTGACCGGGACAGTAACGCTGTGATCCTGTGATCCTGTGATCCCGGAGCTCCGGCCCTCAGTCTGATCGGAGCGGTGACGCAATACAAACAGATTAGGTAACAGACGCGTGCGTCGCCTTCACGCCATTGTTGTCAGACACCCTAGTTCTATTGTTGTCTACCCAGACCGAGTATGTGGCTGCAAAATATGTCGCTCGGCTTACAGACGCCAAGGACGCTCAGTGTCGCAAGCTGAGTTTAAACACCTGCATTTTCAGTCGGCGTATTGAGCCACAGACACCGCAGACTTCTTCATCCTGCGTGGATAGACTGTACCGCACAACTTGTGTGCATGAATTTGCCGTCGGCGCCTGACGCTCTGTTGTGCCGCAGCATCTCGCTGCATTGCGGCACAGCGTGCACCAATACATTAGGCAGCGACGGCCGGTGATTAGTTTTCGTCGAACTTTAGTAGATTCATGAGCCATATATATTCCGTCATGAATTTAAAGTTTTATATTTAATGTGGCAAATAAGCATGAAATGTAAATGATGCATTTTAGGGTCATGGTTACCAGTAACAAGTCGGTAGCTTTCGTGTAGCTCATCTGTTCAGTTCCTTGTACAATGCGGATGCACAACATCGGACGGCTTGGACACTTCGCTGACGTCAGGTTCCGAGAACAAATTCGTTCAGTTTTCAGAAGTTCCGTGGCACCAAGAACAAGGTGGGTGTTGCACTCGGTGACCTGACCCGATACCGCATCTGTAAGGAGGAAACAACCATTTGGGGATCTGGCGCACTGGATTTGAAATTTAAATTCGAAGCTGCCGTCGGTCCATGCCACGACTGTTTGTCATCGTTTGTCTGGGCCTTGAATAAATCATGACCTCGCGTATCCCCGGGAATGTCGGGATTTTTTTTTTGGAGCCGGATAGTGGCGTCAGCATTTCGTCAGCAGACACAACTTCGCCTTTTGTGAAAGCCAATTGCGCCAGCCGGTTCCGGCCAAAATCCTCGCACATCGAGTTAAGATCTAAAGCCGTCAGGAATGTTACACCCCATTGAGAATGTTATATTATAAGTCACACTGACAGCCGTTTCTCAGAAAGCCCCACGAGGCCATCAAAACGTCACGCACCAACACCCTTGCAGAGGGGATTAAAATGTTACATCATTTCAAGTTGCCACACGCGACAAGTTCGTTTTGAGATTTGGATTGTTGGAATAGGTTTAAAATATGCGTTGAGACGCAAGCTTTGCGCTAAGCGAAAGCATGCCTGTCTTCTCGCTAATCTTGCTATCTTTGAAATGTCCCGTGCAAGATCTGTTATCCAGTATCCACGGCTCACTCTAGAAGCTCTAGAATGTATTTGAAGGTGTCTGAATCTTCGCTTCCGCAGTTATTGTTTTCTGGTTAATATTTGGGACAAGCCATGACAAAGTTCACTGAGATCGCGGCCATCGATAGCGAAGCAGGCAGGAACAATAACGGAGTAGACAAACATATATATATATATATATATATATATATATATATATATATATATATATATATATATATATATATATATATATATATATATAATATATATATATATATTAGTGCATAGTCCTGTAGGCTCTATTAAATATTAGTCTTAGGCTAAGCTCATTTAAAATGTTTATAAAGCAAAATGTCAGTGATTCATCAAAACAAAATGCAATTCCTATAATAGAAACACCTAAACATTTGAGCGAACTTGAAATGGGAAAGCCAAGGCTTTGTGGAGAAGTTGTGCCACTTAGTGTATGTTGAACTGGTTGGTTAACTTTCATTCGTTATGTTGTTTTTGGATCGGCGATCAATGCCGTTTTGGTCGCCGTCCACTGCACACACGCCTAACGACCTAACTGCCGAATTTGCTCGCCTAATTTCAGAACATAGTCCTACGGGCCTTCTGGGAAAATATTACCCAGCGTCAGCTGAACACGTCTAATCGCGCTTTCGGTCGTTAGGCGACAAGTCGGCGCGTTTCCCATAGGCCCCCATGTTAAATTCAGCAGTTAGACGATTAGGCGAGTGCAGTGCACGGCGACCTAGACCTTAGACGGGGTTTTTACTTGCGCAATTATTCAGTGCTTCATTGCGAAAAAGGTATTTTTAGATGCAAGTGACCGAAATGGTCGCACCATTCTGAAACTGCAATTAGTGACCATGAAACCTATTTAACGTTTTCAAATTTGGTTTAAACCTTTCATTTGATTGTTTTTATGATGGCTTTTCGCCATGCAGAACATGAAGCTTGGACCCTGACCCCGATCATATAATCGCGCAATCTAGTTTGCAGGCAGAATTAAACTCAGCTTTCCGTTCCGCAAAGCTTCTGCTTGGTCCTCTCACACACTGGCCTCATCTCTGACCTCAGCCGTTACCACCGACCGCAGCCGTTACTGCACCGACCGCAGCCGTTACTGCACCGACCGCAGCCGTTACCACCGACCGCAGCCGTTACCACCGACCGCAGGTCACTGGACGAATAGCCAGCCCCCGAGGGGCTCAACCCGGGAAGGCTTGAACATCCTCCCTTTTCGGGGCAGAAACGGAGTTGGGCTGCCATGCTTACCAAAGGTGTTGCGAGAGTGACGCAATGTGCTCTAAATCATTTGTATCTCACAGAATGTTTCACGCCAAACAATCTCAGCAGTTACTAAGCCCAAAATAATCACAGATTGTTTGATCATCTCTTAAACCGTTCTCTCATTCAAAGTGCATTCGTCGTTTTCATGCCTATTCCCACCGTTCCGTGGTCAATTGTCGAGAAAGTGCCTACGACAGGTGGCAGGCACTGGCACGCCTGCAGCACTTTCACCCCCCCCCCCCCTCTGCCCTTTCCCTCCCTCTCTCCCAGCCCTCTCTGGACATCATGCTGGGACCGTATGTTACGCAGCAGCGGCTCCGCAGCAGCGGCTCGCAGCAGCGGCTCGCGGCGTGTCCGGCTGGCGCGGCCGGCACGTGCTGGCCAGGTCAGGGCCGTCCCACCTGCGCCGTCCCTGCGCCGTACCATCCCCGGCCGCGCCACTAGGCCAAACAAACCGGAAGAGCCAAGCAGCCTCCTCTGCACACGGAACACGGCTTGCACACCCTGCAAGGTGTCGAGAGGTGCTTCCGGGACGGTCACAAGACGCCGCCGGAATATTCTTGCGGTGCTCCCCTGACGCAACTCAATGGTAGAGTTCCTCTCATGTGTTCCTCGCAAGTTATTCATAGTTTGTCATGTGCTCTTGACATGTTTTGCGCGAGACATTCACTGAACACGCTCCACACGGTCCATGGACTGGGTTATAGAATGTCCCTCGGTATGTCTGTTGGGATATCCCTCGGACGCCAATCGGTTGTTCCTCTGTTGTTCTTCGGATGCCCCTCCAATGCCAGGATGCCCCTCGAATTCCAGGATGCCCCTCTGATGCCCTCGGACGTCCCTCTGATGCCCTCGGACGCCCACGGACGTCCCTCTGATGCCCTCGGACGTCCCTCTGATGTCCCTCGGACGTCCCTCTGATGCCCTCGGACGTCCCTCTGATGCCCTCGGACGTCCCTATGATGCCCTCGGACGTCCCTCGGACGTCCCTCGGATGTCCCTCTGATGCCCCTCGGACGTCCCTCGGACGCCCTCGGACGTCCCTCTGATGCCCTCGGACGTCCCTCTGATGCCCTCGGACGTCCCTCTGATGCCCTCGGACGTCCCTCTGATGCCCTCGGACGTCCCTCTGATGCCCTCGGACGTCCCTCTGATGCCCTCGTACGTCCCTCGGATGTCCCTCGGATGTCCCTCGGATGTCCTTCGGACGTCCCTCTGATTTCCTCGGACGTCCCTCTGATGCCCTCGGACGTCCCTCGGACGTCCCTCTGATGCCCTCGGACGTCCCTCTGATGCCCTCGGATGTCTCTCTGATGCCCTCGGACGTCCCTCGGATGTCCCTCGGACGTCCCTCGGACGTCCCTCTGATGCCCTCGGACGTCCCTCGGACGTCCCTCTGATGCCCTCGGATGTCTCTCTGATGCCCTCGGACGTCCCTCTGATGCCCCTCGGACGTCCCTCGGATGTCCCTCGACCGTCCCTCTGATGCCCTCGAATACCGGCCGTCACCTGTGGTGTTCTGCAAGCGCCGTGCGTGCGGTACTGACAGGCCCGCCCGCCCGGCACGACCGGCACGCGCTCCGCAGGCTGACAGGTGGCAGGCCTGATTGGACGTGTGTGTGTGGTGTGTGTGGGCTGAGATTGGACGAGTTGAAGCGAGACGGGACGGTACGGGACGGGACGGGACGGGACGGGACGGGACGGGACGGGACGGGACGGGACGGGACGGGACGGGACGGGACGGGACGGGACGGGACGGGACGGGACGGGACGGGACGGGACGGTGGCCTGTCGTCCGGTTTGAAGTGCTGGCTGATTTGGCATTTGATCGTGTCGTGCCAGTGCGGGACAGCCCGAGGTCCGGCTGTGGAGAAGAGCCACCTCGTGCCGCTCCGTGCCGCTCCGTGCCGCTCCGTGCCGCTCCGTGCCGCGCCGTCCCGTCCCGCGCTATGTTGTACCGTTCTGCACCGAACCGCACCGTTCCACATCGCGCCGCGCCGTCCCGTCCCGTCCCGTCCCGTCCCGTCCCGTCCCGTCCCGTCCCGTCCCGTCCCGTCCCGTCCCGTCCCGTCCCGTCCCGTCCCGTCCCGTCCCGTCCCGTCCCGTCCCGTCCCGTACACCACACCACACCACACACACCATACCACACCATACCACACCACACCACACCACACCACACCACACCACACCACACCACACCACACCACACCACACCACACCACACCACACCACACCGTCCCACACCGTACCGCGCCGTGCCGTCCCACACCGTACCGCGCCGTGCCGTGTCGTGCCGCGCACCGTCGCTGCAATCCAGGTCGTCTGCAGCGGCGGGTGCCAGTCACCTGCAGGTCTGTTCCGGCCGGTGCAGGTGCGTCGTGAGGCGTGTCGTTCTGTGACAGAGGCCACTGTGGCCAGCAGCCGTGCCTGGTCACGGTCGGAGAAATGAGAGAGCCACCGACGCCGTAAGGGGAGGGAAGATGAGTTGGAGCAGACCGGACATGGAGGTGGTGCAATGAGCAACAGGAAACCGACTCGTTTGACGAGTTTCGCTTGTTCCTTGATCAGCGAAGGCACCAGACGTCTCACGCAGGGTTCGCTGCGGAGACGTGTCGTCTACGTCTAACGAATGGTACCGACATCATTCACTAACCAACGGCCTAGAGAACGGCTCCTCCAAGGTTACAGTGAGCGGCTCGGTCTCGGTCGTTTCGCGGGTGCGGGCCCGCGCCGCTCGCCTCCTGCTGTTGACGCCTCGCCGGGCGGCTGGCACGGCAAGGCCAGTCACGGGCGGAGACGGCGGGCAGCCCGGCACCTGGTGACACCGATGTGTTTTTTTTCCGTGTTCAGAGCAGGATCATGCCGGTGTTCGCTTGGGTGGATGGGCTGGACTTATGAGGGAGTATATAGGATGAGCTGCGGCGATGCGGTTTAATGCTGGTGACGGTCCGATGTGTGACGTAAGGTGGTGAAATTTACTGCAGATTATGGCGACATATATTGATACATAGGCATTGAGGTAGCGTAAGCCCTATTAGCTGCACAAATGTGTCAGTCGGTGGTGATTAAAGTGACCATAAACTAAACCTACTGCCAGACTGGTTATTTATTTGACACTGATTGAATCGATTGGAGTCGTTCAATCAAAATTAAATTAATCAAAACATTGATTCACCACCAGATATTTTGATTCATGAATCGTGATTGAATCAAAACCCGCATCAAAACGAGGCTGATGAATCAAAGGATTTCACGATTCAAGTACACTCGTAAATTGTGCAAATACATACAGTCCCAGTGGCTACATTCATTTATACTGAAATACTATTGCTGTAACAATGTGTTAATAATCATATATATGCATGCTTCCATTTATATTGACTTGACATACATTCACCTCATATATTTAAATGTTTAATCAAACTTGAATCGATTACAATATTTGTTTTGATTTTTTGAATCTGAAGGAATCAATTCTCAAAATTGTATTCGTGAATCGAACGGTGATTGAATCATTCAGATTCAAAAATGAATCATGATTAAATCGTTCCAAAAAAGTTGAATATCAATAACCAGTCTGCCTACTGCGCAATACAAACATCGGTTTGTGGAAAACGTGCACGACAAAGTTGAGTTGGAAGAGGAACGAGAAACGATTCCAAGGAAGACAATTGTATGTTTAAGCAATATCACCTGGTTAGTAGAAAGCGATCTTCCTGGTGACTTGCAGGTTGCGTTTAAACCTGACCCGTGCCTCCGCTCCGTCCACAAGTTTCACATTCTCCCGCCGTCTACTGTCCTGTCGGGGACGGTGTTTACACCGCGTACGGCTACGGCGCGACATTGCGTCACAGGCGCAGGTCGCCGCGGCTATTTTTCCACGCTGTCACGCTCTATCCACGTGTCACGGTTTCGCACGCTCCTTACTCTTTACAACTTCATCCTCTTTTCTAAAATTTACTCGACTTTGCATAATACCCACCGCCTCGAACTCTGATGCCGCACCCAGTACTTAGAAGTAGTTTACGGGCATTGTCTAGCCGCAGTCCTCTTGTCATGATATTATGACGCGTAATAATGCTGGACTAATTTCGTAATCTCCTTGTCAATATCCTCGTCCTCGTTCAGATCATTGTGAAGTGCAAAATTTTATAACGAAAATGTGATTTAGAGGAGGTGGCCGAAACAATGGTGAAACGTTGCATTTTCGACTACCGTTTGTTTAGTTTGAGGACGGTAAGAATGCTTAGATAATGACGCCTTTTATATAAGTTACAGCAGTTTATTTTATATCGAAAGATTTCCGACATGTTATCTTGTTATGCATATATGCGTCTTAAAACAGTAGGTACTTACGAACTTCGTGTCACATTATTTAAAAAGAAAACCTGAGTGCCTATATGAAAAGATAAACAATACGGAGAATAGTGTTTACGAGTGCCGCTATGCGGTATTGTGGTCGCATTGTAGGTATTGCAGCGTCCACAGAATAGCTTTGTTTACTGACATTTTGCACATTCGCGGTGTGGGGCTACTCACTTGATCACGGGCTTTTCGCCGCCAGACATTTCGTCTTGGATTTAAAGTCGAGACACAAATACCAGATTTAAAGGTAATCTTCTCAAAAGCGCATCTGATCCTCAGACAGACTTAATGCCTGCTGAGCTGAACATAGAACTCCACAAATAGTGGCGGAAATTCCTTTATAATTTCTTAAACTTGTGCCATACCTACCGTTACGCCACTCGCACATTTCATGGATGATTGTGGCAAACGTGACGTGTCAAATCCGTCTACTTATATCGCATTCGGCGAAGATTAGCATTTCGGGTGTGGCCAAGGTGACGCTGCCCTTGTTACAGTTAACGAACGCCGCCGCGACACGAAGGTTGGTACCGTTATATTTGCTTTCTTATCACTTCAAAGCCCATTTCACTGCTTATAATTACTGTCATACTTATTCCTGTCTCCAGCGTAAACATGTGTAGACACTTTGTTTTTGATGAGATGCCAAAGTCTGACGGACATACCCCTGTCGATGCTGGTTTCGATAGGCGCTCTTGGTATGCATGCCTGTACCACCGACCGTCTGCAGTGATCTTCAGTCGACCCTACGTCCGACCCGCCTGCACTGCACGCTGCCTGGTGGTGCCGCCTGACATCAGCGTGCCGATCACGCAGGCCCCGAATGCGTGCAGCACGCGTGTTTTGTGACTCATCGCATCCGTGTCTCCATATCAATGCGGCCGATGTGACTATGTACACGGTGGAGGCGGACCGCCGGTCGCAGCGATGCAGCGTGCGACAGATCCGGCCGTGTTCAGTATTCAGGACCGGGTGTTTGTCATCTGTCATTCCCAGCGCTCTGTTGTTGCTCGACAGGCAGGAGACGCGCCCGACGGACCGGCGCAGCCGCCGCCGCCACCGCCGCCGCCGCTGGACACGGCTTTCCTTCCGGAGCTGGTCGGCAGGACGGAGCTGCTGACGGACGAGGCGAGGGCGTGCCTACAGCGCCACCTGCCGGCCAGGGTGGAAGGTGAGAGCGGGACGGGACAGAGGGAGCTGGTCGGCAGGACGGAGCTGCTGACGGACGAGGCGAGGGCGTGCCTACAGCGCCACCTGCCGGCCAGGGTGGAAGGTGAGAGCGGGACGGGACAGAGGGAGCTGGTCGGCAGGACGGAGCTGCTGACGGACGAGGCGAGGGCGTGCCTACAGCGCCACCTGCCGGCCAGGGTGGAAGGTGAGAGCGGGACGGGACAGAGGGAGCTGGTCGGCAGGACGGAGCTGCTGACGGACGAGGCGAGGGCGTGCCTACAGCGCCACCTGCCGGCCAGGGTGGAAGGTGAGAGCGGGACGGGACAGAGGGAGCCGGTCGGCAGGACGGAGCTGCTGCCACCTGCCGGCTAGGGTGGAAGGTGAGAGCGGGACGGAACAGAGGGAGCTGGTCGGCAGGATGGAGCTGCTGCCACCTGCCGGCCAGGGTGGAAGGTGAGAGCGGGATGGAACAGAGGGAGCTGGTCGGCAGGACGGAGCTGCTGCCACCTGCCGGCCAGGGTGGAAGGTGAGAGGGGGACGGGACAGAGGGAGCTGGTCGGCAGGACGGAGCTGCTGCCACCTACCGGCCAGGGTGGAAGGTGAGAGCGGGACGGGACAGAGGGAGCTGGTCGGCAGGACGGAGCTGCTGACGGACGGACCAGGGTGGAAGGTGAGAGCGGGGCGAGACAGAGGGAGCTGGTCGGCAGGACGGAGCTGCTGACGGACGGACCAGGGTGGAAGGTGAGAGCGGGACGGGACAGAGGGAGCTGGTCGGCAGGACGGAGCTTCTGCCACCTACCGGCCAGGGTGGAAGGTGAGAGCGGGACGGGACAGAGGGAGCTGGTCGGCAGGACGGAGCTGCTGACGGACGGACCAGGGTGGAAGGTGAGAGCCGGACGGGACAGAGGGAGCTGGTCGGCAGGACGGAGCTGCTGACGGACGGACCAGGGTGGAAGGTGAGAGCGGGACGGGACAGAGGGAGCTGGTCGGCAGGACGGAGCTTCTGCCACCTACCGGCCAGGGTGGAAGGTGAGAGCGGGACGGGACAGAGGGAGCTGGTCGGCAGGACGGAGCTGCTGCCACCTACCGGCCAGGGTGGAAGGTGAGTTAGCCGAGCCTGGCGGGGCAGTGATTGACGCGAGGCCAGCGTCGGATGATGCAACTGTGACTGTGGCTCTGTGTCATCGGGCACCGGACACAACGCAACTGGAAGGGTGTTCTTTATGTGTGATATCACCTGCCGTGTGATTTCCCAGGAGTGTGGCGGCCTTATATGGTCAATGTATCCATGCACTGGAATCTGGAATCAGCATTTATCGAAGGCTATACAAATAATATTTAGTATTCACTGTTCGAATAATGAACAAATCAATAATATCTTCTCACTTCAACACAATGTCAATAATCCAGGTCAGAGGTCATCAAGGTTGTCCATCGCAACACAGCTATTATATCGCACATAATATATAACCATTGGTCTCGGAAACTTCGAAGTTTTAACAACAAGTTATTTGTCCGTGTCCTTTTCAGCTTGGAGTTGAACTGCATTTCCCGTTCCGAGATTGTATCAATGCAAACTCTGATGATTTGTCCGCAGGTCACCCGTGGCAGCTGGTGTTTAACACGGCGGAGCACGGCTTCAGCCTGAAGACGCTGTACAGACAGGCGGTGGAGTTCGACTGTCCGATGCTGCTGGTCGTCCAGGACTCGATTCAACACGTACGTTCCGACCTGCCGAGCCCCACCGACTCGTGGTGTCGCTGGCGGTGTGTCCGTCAGACGTGTGCCCCATCATACTCGAGTGAGAATCAAGTAAAGGGAAGTGATCTGTTGATGATGATCGGAGCTCAGGGGCTTCAATTGCTGAACTTATATTACGTAGCAATCCGATTTCAACTATATGTCTAGGTCAGATGCCAAATGTGTTGCCCCGTTAAGTTGTGTTTTGCAACTCCCCGCTCCATCCCAGCCGTCCAGCACACAGCATCTGACGTGTAGTGCAGCTCCCCGCTCCATCCCAGCCGTCCAGCACACAGCATCTGACGTGTAGTGCAGCTCCCCGCTCCATCCCAGCCGTCCAGCACACAGCATCTGACGTGTAGTGCAGCTCCCCGCTCCATCCCAGCCGTCCAGCACACAGCATCTGACGTGTAGTGCAGCTCCCCGCTCCATCCCAGCCGTCCAGCACACAACATCTGACGTGTAGTGCAGCTCCCCGCTCCATCCCAGCCGTCCAGCACACAGCATCTGACATGTAGTGCAGCTCCCCGCTCCATCCCAGCCGTCCAGCACACAACATCTGACGTGTAGTGCAGCTCCCCGCTCCATCCCAGCCGTCCAGCACACAGCATCTGACGTGTAGTGTAGCTCCCCGCTCCATCCCAGCCGTCCAGCACACAGCATCTGACGTGTAGTGCAGCTCCCCGCTCCATCCCAGCCGTCCAGCACACAGCATCTGACGTGTAGTGCAGCTCCCCGCTCCATCCCAGCCGTCCAGCACACAGCATCTGACGTGCTGTCTCTCCCCGCTCCATCCCAGCCGCCCAGCACACAGCATCTGACGTGTAGTGCAGCTCCCCGCTCCATCCCAGCCGCCCAGCACACAGCATCTGACGTTTAGTGCAGCTCCCCGCTCCATCCCAGCCGTCCAGCACACAGCATCTGACGTGTAGTGCAGCTCCCCGCTCCATCCCAGCCGTCCAGCACACAGCATCTGACGTGTAGTGCAGCTCCCCGCTCCATCCCAGCCGTCCAGCACACAGCATCTGACGTGCTGTCTCTCCCCGCTCCATCCCAGCCGCCCAGCACACAGCATCTGACGTGTAGTGCAGCTCCCCGCTCCATCCCAGCCGTCCAGCACACAGCATCTGACGTGTAGTGCAGCTCCCCGCTCCATCCCAGCCGTCCAGCACACAGCATCTGACGTGCTGTCTCTCCCCGCTCCATCCCAGCCGTCCAGCGCACAGCATCTGACGTGTAGTGCAGCTCCCCGCTCCATCCCAGCCGCCCAGCACACAGCATCTGACGTGTAGTGCAGCTCCCCGCTCCATCCCAGCCGTCCAGCACACAGCATCTGACGTGCTGTCTCTCCCCGCTCCATCCCAGCCGTCCAGCACACAGCATCTGACGTGCTGTCTCTCCCCGCTCCATCCCAGCCGTCCAGCACACAGCATCTGACATGTAGTGCAGCTCCCCGCTCCATCCCAGCCGTCCAGCACACAGCATCTGACGTGTAGTGCAGCTCCCCGCTCCATCCCAGCCGTCCAGCACACAGCATCTGACGTGCTGTCTCTCCCCGCTCCATCCCAGCCGTCCAGCACACAGCATCTGACGTGTAGTGCAGCTCCCCGCTCCATCCCAGCCGTCCAGCACACAGCATCTGACATGTAGTGCAGCTCCCCGCTCCATCCCAGCCGTCCAGCACACAGCATCTGACGTGTAGTGCAGCTCCCCGCTCCATCCCAGCCGTCCAGCACACAGCATCTGACATGTAGTGCAGCTCCCCGCTCCATCCCAGCCGTCCAGCACACAGCATCTGACATGTAGTGCAGCTCCCCGCTCCATCCCAGCCGTCCAGCACACAACATCTGACGTGTAGTGCAGCTCCCCGCTCCATCCCAGCCGTCCAGCACACAGCATCTGACGTGTAGTGCAGCTCCCCGCTCCATCCCAGCCGTCCAGCACACAGCATCTGACGTGTAGTGCAGCTCCCCGCTCCATCCCAGCAGTCCAGCACACAGCATCTGACGTGTAGTGCAGCTCCCCGCTCCATCCCAGCCGCCCAGCACACAGCATCTGACATGTAGTGCAGCTCCCCGCTCCATCCCAGCCGTCCAGCACACAGCATCTGACGTGTAGTGCAGCTCCCCGCTCCATCCCAGCCGTCCAGCACACAGCATCTGACGTGCTGTCTCTCCCCGCTCCATCCCAGCCGTCCAGCACACAGCATCTGACGTGCTGTCTCTCCCCGCTCCATCCCAGCCGTCCAGCACACAGCATCTGACGTGCTGTCTCTCCCCGCTCCATCCCAGCCGTCCAGCACACAGCATCTGACGTGTAGTGCAGCTCCCCGCTCCATCCCAGCCGTCCAGCACACAGCATCTGACGTGTAGTGCAGCTCCCCGCTCCATCCCAGCCGTCCAGCACACAGCATCTGACGTGTAGTGCAGCTCCCCGCTCCATCCCAGCCGTCCAGCACACAGCATCTGATATGTAGTGCAGCTCCCCGCTCCATCCCAGCCGTCCAGCACACAACATCTGACGTGTAGTGCAGCTCCCCGCTCCATCCCAGCCGTCCAGCACACAGCATCTGACGTGCTGTCTCTCCCCGCTCCATCCCAGCCGTCCAGCACACAGCATCTGACGTGTAGTGCAGCTCCCCGCTCCATCCCAGCCATCCAGCACACAGCATCTGACGTGTAGTGCAGCTCCCCGCTCCATCCCAGCCGTCCAGCACACAGCATCTGACGTGCTGTCTCTCCCCGCTCCATCCCAGCCGTCCAGCACACAGCATCTGACGTGTAGTGCAGCTCCCCGCTCCATCCCAGCCGTCCAGCACACAGCATCTGACGTGCTGTCTTTCCCCGCTCCATCCCAGCCGTCCAGCACACAGCATCTGACGTGTAGTGCAGCTCCCCGCTCCATCCCAGCCGTCCAGCACACAGCATCTGACGTGTAGTGCAGCTCCCCGCTCCATCCCAGCCGTCCAGCGCACAGCATCTGACGTGTAGTGCAGCTCCCCGCTCCATCCCAGCCGTCCAGCACACAGCATCTGACGTGTAGTGCAGCTCCCCGCTCCATCCCAGCCGTCCAGCACACAGCATCTGACGTTTAGTGCAGCTCCCCGCTCCATCCCAGCCGTCCAGCACACAGCATCTGACGTGCTGTCTCTCCCCGCTCCATCCCAGCCGTCCAGCACACAGCATCTGTCGTGTAGTGCAGCTCCCCGCTCCATCCCAGCCGTCCAGCACACAACATCTGACGTGTAGTGCAGCTCCCCGCTCCATCCCAGCCGTCCAGCACACAGCATCTGACGTGTAGTGCAGCTCCCCGCTCCATCCCAGCCGTCCAGCACACAGCATCTGACGTGTAGTGCAGCTCCCCGCTCCATCCCAGCCGTCCAGCACACAGCATCTGACGTGTAGTGCAGCTCCCCGCTCCATCCCAGCCGTCCAGCACACAGCATCTGACGTGTAGTGCAGCTCCCCGCTCCATCCCAGCCGTCCAGCACACAGCATCTGACGTGTAGTGCAGCTCCCCGCTCCATCCCAGCCGTCCAGCACACAGCATCTGACGTGTAGTGCAGCTCCCCGCTCCATCCCAGCCGTCCAGCACACAGCATCTGACGTGCTGTCTCTCCCCGCTCCATCCCAGCCGTCCAGCACACAGCATCTGACGTGTAGTGCAGCTCCCCGCTCCATCCCAGCCGTCCAGCACACAGCATCTGACGTGCTGTCTCTCCCCGCTCCATCCCAGCCGTCCAGCACACAGCATCTGACGTGTAGTGCAGCTCCCCGCTCCATCCCAGCCGTCCAGCACACAGCATCTGACGTGCTGTCTCTCCCCGCTCCATCCCAGCCGTCCAGCACACAGCATCTGACGTGTAGTGCAGCTCCCCGCTCCATCCCAGCCGTCCAGCACACAGCATCTGACGTGGTGTCTCTCCCGGCAGGTGTTCGGCGCCGTCTGCACGGACCCGATCCGGTTCGGAAAACACTTTTACGGCACCGGAGAGTCGTTCGTGTTCACGCTGCGGCCGCAGGTGCGGGTTTATCGCTGGTCCGGAGAGAACCAGTACTTCGCCAGGGGCTCCATCGACTGCCTCGAGTTTGGATCCGGAGAGTGAGTAGACACGCCAAGGTGACCTTGGGTGTGGCGGCGTATATTTGTATCGAGCAGTTTAAGCGGAGAAAGAAGTGCAGAGCTGAATAGAAGCATAGTCCGCCCCTGTAGCTCAGTTGGGAGAGCGCTGGACTTCTGACCAATCCCGGTAGTGGCAGCCCAGGTTCGAGTCGCTTCGGCGCTCGCTATTTGCCCCTGACTGGAATGGCCTGTGGCCGGTGGCAGCGGTTGCACGCATGGTCAGGTGACGTCAGAGGACGGGGCGGACCGTGTCCAGGTATGTCGGGCACGTACAACTTTCGCTTCTAAATTCTGCCGGACGCCAGGAATTGCTTGATCGAGTGGTGGGGTCGGGGCCTGCGCAACAAGCTATGCTTAGCGCGGGGCCTGACCAGGGGTGAAAAAAACGTCTAAGCTGTCAGCGACAAAGCCCATATCTGTCTAATCTGTCTAAAAAACAATGATGCAGCGAAACTGCTTAAAAAATGTATTACCGTAGAGGGCGGCGTGTTTTTCGCCCGATTCCGAATATATCCTGAATTTAACTTGTGATTGGACCAGCTATCCATCAGCACAGTAGTAACATCACCTCAATAACATGTGAAAATGCACAAGGAATCTTGCCTCAGAGCTGTCAAAAGTTTCGCTACTTGTGCGCCGTGATCGCAACCTTTTAGACAGACTGTCTAATTCTTGTCGTTTTCGTGTCGTTTCCAATAGCAGAAATACATTGGTCGCTGGCCTGGCGGCCGGGAAATTTCTGTACCCCCCTGTCTAAAAAAGATGCCACCACTAAATGAAAAGGGTGCTGATTGGGAGTAGTTTGACGCAGAATCGGATCATTTATGATGACTGTAGTTGCGAATAAAAGTGAAGTTGTGAAGAGGCAATTCTGTCTTATTTTTGATGTTCGACCATAATCTGTCATCGGCGTGTGACACCGTGTCACTGTTTTTTTTTCACCCCTGGGCCTGACCTCGAAAATCCATCCATTCACAAACATTCGGACTAAATTTATTATACAAAACAAAACATGGGTTCCGTTTCTGGCTTGTCCTTCGAGCTAGTATGAAGTTTGTGTAAGTGTGACAGCGGACGCACACGGCTCAGAGCCGTTTCCATGTGTCCCTCCGTCTCCCGGCTGACTCCGTGTGTCCCTCCGTCGCCCGGCTGACTCTCGTGTTTCCGTGCGTTCACAGCGGTCGCTCAGGGCTGTTCCTTGACGAGGGTCTGGTGCGAGGCTTCACTGAGCCGTGCCAGACCTACAACAACGATCCACTCACCACCACAAAGGAATTCTCCATCAACGCCGTGGAGCTGTGGGCGCTGGGCTGAGCCGCCGCCCTGGACAAGTGGCGCCCTCTATAACGCTCCCAGGGACCAGTGGCGCCCTCTATAACGCTCCCACCACCACCACCACCACCACCGCCTGGCCGGAGGACCGCAGGATCGTACGGAGGGCACACGTGCTCCGGTGGCCCCCGGTCTGGAGGAGTGGCAGACTGGAGACAGAGGTGGTGTCGAATGGCCGTCACAAGCGGCCCGTCTCGCCGCCAGTGGTGACGTCATGTGTCACTTGAGTAGCGTCACAGGCCGGTACACAGTCCAATGCTTCAGTGAAGCGACTGGTGCGAAACGTTCTGCCGCAGCTTTCCTACAGTGTAGCAGTGTGTTCTGTCGTTTGTAATTTAATGTGCATGATGCGAACGTGTGAGTTTCTTCAGGCTGTGAGTGATCTATCGTGCGATGTTTCTGAGTATGTGAAGATCTGCCCTTCAAAGGGTGCAGAGGTTACGACCCAGACCTCTGCACCGCGTGTGTAAAAACTGCGCTGTCTGAGCATTGATCCTCAAGGTCGTCTCCACTCCGTTTCTCACTTGGCGGCTGAAGGCGGCGAGACACGCGAGCAGAACGAATCTTCAGTTGTTTTACCTACGTCTTTTACGTCATGCATTCTTTCTTGTCGATGTCTTTTTACTATTGATGTGAACTATATGATACATGCTGCTGGGTAAGATATGTTCAAATGTAAATACATGATCGATGATGTCTTATTTTTGGTTGCTCGGTGATATCAGATCGGATCTGCTCTCATTCTGCTAACAATATGGCAGACGCTGGCGGACACTATCCTAGCGGATCACATTCTACTTCCTTTAATAACACATGAATTACATGTCCGTGGGAACTCGTCCCGGGCTTTGAGCAGAACATACCTTTACAAAGTTCTGCTTTCGTTTTCATTATTAACTATGAAGTAGTAGGTAACTAAGCTCAATTGGCAAGCACGCTCGCTCGACAGTCGCCTCCGCTTACCCTTTCGTACAAGGAAGGGATGCTTGGGGTGGTGACGGGTCGCGTCCATCTCGTGCAGGCTGTTTGTTTTTGACTGATATGGACTACGGTTTGTGGAGAGGCTTTGGCCAGAAAGGTCAATGGATGGGGCGGATCGTGCA
Organism: Chirona hameri; assembly: GCA_036785665.1. Classification (NCBI taxonomy): domain Eukaryota; kingdom Metazoa; phylum Arthropoda; class Thecostraca; order Balanomorpha; family Balanidae; genus Chirona; species Chirona hameri. The sequence goes on along the minus strand of JAXIVJ010003659.1, from coordinate 26,146 downwards.
CGTGGGCTTTGCAGCACCCAATGCTTTCGACTGTAAATTCTGCCAATGCTCATGCATTGCGCGATCGGTGTCGGAGCCCCCTGATCCACGCGATCAGGGGCTCCGCCACAAGGGGGGGGGCGTGTCCCCCCCAACATTTTCGGATTTTAACATTACGCCTATAGGCGTTGCATGGAAATAATCGACTTCAGAATGCCTCCGCCCTCCCCCCCCCCCCCCCCCCCACACACACTTTCGGAAGGTGGCGGAAGCCCGCGATAAGCTCTGCTCACAGAAATCCATCAAAACAAAAGGTTCTCACTAAATCGAGAAAATCACAAAAACAAATGTTTTGTTTTGTGTTTGCTGACCTGCCGCCGTGGTGTTTTGAGGGCTGAACTGGATTCAGACAGGCGCGTAACCACCACTGGGGTCAGTGGGGATCGGTCCGCCCCATTCACATTTTCGGATTTTAACATTACGCCTATGGGTGTTGCATGAAAATAATTTACTTCAAAGTGCCTCCGTCCCAGACTTGTCAATGATTCAATGTGAATCGACTACTTTTGATTGAATCATTCTTATTTCAAATGAATGACTCATGAATCGATTCACCTCATGCGCAAACCTGTTGTGAGTCACTGATTGAATCATTCATACAGATAAAATAGGCTGATTGAATCATTCATTGCTCAAAGAATCATTCTTTTTTGGTCAAACAGCATAAACTGTCCACAAAATATGCCAGCGGCCCAGCATTCATCTGTGCCCTGTGGACAAACCAGGCACTTAATGGCCAATTATATGAGACCTGTGTCCTGAGCTGTAGCCTGTAATTCATCTATGCGTAAAGAAAGCGAGGCTTTGTGTCCAACTCCAGTGGGTACAAAGCCACTGTTCAATCAGCCCTAACTAGGTGAATACCTTGGAACTGGTAGGGTTAGGGGTAGGTACCTAAATACTTAGAGAAGGTAACTAACTCATACTTTGGTTCATAAGCCACACAGTACACGCACACCTTTTTCACACGAAAAAATTATCAAAAGGTACCCACCTTTTCCTAATTTCTAGGCTATACCATATCAAAAACTAAATCATAAACAAACATTTGCATGACCTCCGCATGTCCCAAATATCACTGTCGCATCGGCGCCGCTTTATTCCACATGATGCTTTATAAAAAATAATACCTAATGCAAAATCAAAATAAATGTTCTATTCGTTTAATAAAGTGAAACGTAAAGTCATTAATGCTTTTGGAACTTGGAATTTGCAATTATAATAAATAATATACATCTCATTTTATAATCAAAATAAACAACACGCGTGTCCAATTGCCTCACATTCACATTCGGAAATACATTCGCCGACTATTTGGATTGGCTTCAAAATTGGTACACAGATAGATCACGACCTAGTGATCATTCTGGTAAAATCTTAGAGTCGCACATTTAAAATCAAAGGATTTAGAGCAGGTCATATGTTTAAGGTCAAACAGCAGACTATTCTGATGTGCATGAAAATTGGCACACAGGTAGAGCATGACCTCCCTATCACGCTCATAAAATCTTAGAGTCGCACATTCAAAATCAAAGGAATTAGACAAAGGAGTCGACACTTCCCTTTAATGTTGAGTGATTGAATCAAGATTGAATCATTCATTATGGTATTGTTGAGTGATTGAATCATGATTGAATCATTCATTATGGTAATGTTGAGTGATTGAATCATGATTGAATCATTCATTATGGTAATGTTGAGTGATTGAATCATGATTGAATCATTCATTATGGTCCGTGAATCACTGTGAATCGACTCATGACAAATATGAATCATTGACAAGTCTGCTCCGTCCCCACCTACTTTCGGTTAAGGTGGTTACGCCTATGGATTCAGACTGGTTATTGATTCGACTCTGATTGAATCGATTGGAATCGTTCAATCAAAATTCCTTGAATAAAAAGGAATCTATTCACCACCAGATCTTTTGATTGAATTGTGATTGAATCAAAACCCGCATGGAATCAAGGCTAATTGAATACAAAAAATTAACGATTGTTACTGATTCAAGTGCACATGGTAGATTTTGCAAATATAATGCAGTCCCAGTGGCTACATTAATTTATGCTGAAACATTATTGCTGTAACAATGTTTTAAATCATATACTATATCTATGTTTCCATTTGTATTGATTTGACATAAATTCAACAGATGTATTTAAATGTTGAATCAAACGTGAATCGATTATGTTTTGTTTTGATTCTTTGAATAGGAAAGAATCAATTCCCAATTTTCATCCATGAATCGAACGGTGATTGAATGATTAGCCTAATTGTATTTCAACGCCAATGTAACGGAAGTTAGCCGACATTCAGCCCAGCCCAGATTCGGCCCAGATTCGTACTGCCATATGTGAAGGGAAACTTCACGCACCCAAAAAACACATACAAACCATAGAAACCGCTAAAAGGGGGTATCTTTGGAAAGCCCACGTCACAAGGAACACATTCATGTCCTTGGATTTACCCTACCTCCCCTAGAAAATGACCTGGGGCTGTTACAAAATTGGACGAATGCCATACAAGCATACAGTCACTATAAGCCCTATAACTCAATATAAAACTCACGAATAGACTCAAAACTCAGCATGCCGGTGCAAAAAGGTCGTCTGCAGCTTGTCACAAAGAGCCCATGTGTGAAATCTAAATTTAGAGTTTCTAGAGTCCGTCAAACTTTTCGGTCACTTACAACCTAATAACTCAGACGAAAACTCACAAATCAACTCAAAACTCGACACAAAGGTGTATACAGGTCGTCTGAAGCTTCACACAAAGCGTCCATGTGTGAAATCTAAAATTAGAGCTTGTAGAGGACTCTAAACTGTACGGTATCCTCTCTTGTGTTAGCTCATAGTCACTTAAATCCCATTAACTCAAAAAGAAACTCACGAATGAACTCCAACCTCGCCACACAGGTGTACACAGGTCCTCTGAAGCTTTCCTAAAAGTGCCGATGTGTGACATCTAAAATTAGATCTTGTAGAGGCTTCCAAACTTTACGGTACCCGTCTCTTGTGTTAGCACGTAGTCACTTAAATTCCAATAACTCAAAAAGAAACTGACGAATGAACTCCAAATTTAGCAGACAGGTGTACACATATCATCTAAAGCTTCCCTAAAAGAGCCCATGTGTGACATCTAAAATGAGAGCTTGTAGAGTCCATCAAACTTCTCGGTGATTTACCGCATCTGTTGTGGTTACACATGGTCACTGAAAACGCAATAACTCAAAAAGAAACTCACGAATGAACTCCAACCTCGGCACACAGGTGCCCACAGGTCCTCTGAAACTTCTCTAAAATAGCCCAAGTGTGACATCTAAAATTAGAGCTAAGAGAGACTTCCAAACTTCTCGGCGATTTAGCGCATCTGTTGTGGTTACACCTGTTCACTGAAAATGCAATAACTCAAAAAGAAACTCACGAATAAACTCCAACCTCGGCACAGAGGTAAACACAGGTCGTCTGAAGCTTCCCTAAAATAGCCCAAGTGTGACATATAAAATTAGATCTTGTAGAGGCCTCCAAACTTTACAGTACCCGTCTCTTGTGTTAACACGTAGTCACTAAAATCCCAATAACTCAAAAAGAAACTCACGAATGAACTCCAACCTCGGCACAGAGGTTGAGAGACTATACACAGGTCGTCTGAAGCTTCCCTAAAATAGCCCAAGTGTGACATCTAAAATTAGATCTAGTAGAGGCCTCCAAACTTTACGGTACCCGTCTCTTGTGTTAACACGTAGTCATTTTTCCTTTCCATTTCCCATTCCATCCCATTCCATTTCCTTTAACACAAGAGACGGGTACCGTAAAGTTTGAAGGCATCTACAAGATCTAATTTTAGATATCACACATCGGCACTTTAAGGGAAGCTTCAGATGACCTGTGTTCACCTCTGTGCCGAGGTTGGAGTTCATTCGTGAGTTTCTTTTTGAGTTACTGCGTTTTCAGTGACCATGTGTAATCACAACAGATGCGGTAAGTCACCGAGAAGTTTGATGGACTCTACAAGCTCTAATTTTAGATGTCACACATGTGTTCTTTTAGAGAAGCTGTAGATGATATCTGTAGACCTGTCTGCTAAATTTGGAGTTCATTCGTGAGTTTCTTTTTGAGGTATTGGGATTTGAGTGACTACGTGTTAACACAAGAGACGGGTACCGTAAAGTTTGGAGGCCTCTACAAGATCTAATTTTAGATGTCACACTTGGGCTATTTTAGGAAAGCTTCAGACGACCTGTGTTCACCTCTGTGCCGAGGTTGGAGTTCATTCGTGAGTTTCTTTTTGAGTTATTGCGTTTTCAGTGAACAGGTGTAACCACAACAGATGCGCTAAATCGCCGAGAAGTTTGGAAGTATCTCTTAGCTCTAATTTTAGATGTCACACTTGGGATATTTTAGGGAAGTTTCAGAGGACCTGTGTGCACCTGTGTGCCGAGGTTGGAGTTCATTCGTGAGTTTCTTTTTGAGTTATTGCGTTTCCAGTGACCATGTGTAACCACAACAGATGCGGTAAATCACCGAGAAGTTTGACGGACTCTACAAGCTCTAATTTTAGATGTCACACATGGGCTCTATTAGAGAAGCTTTATATGATGTGTTCACCTGTCTGCTAAATTTGTAGTTCATCCGTGAGTTTCTTTTTGAGTTATTGTGATTTAAGTAACTTCGTGTTAACACAAGATACGGGTACCGTAAAATTTGGAGGCCTCTACAACACCTAATTTTAGATGTCACACTTGGGCTATTTTAGGGAAGCTTCAGACGACCTGTGTTCACCTCTGTGCGGAGGTTGGAGTTCATTCGTGAGTTTCTTTTTGAGTTATTGCGTTTTCAGTGAACAGGTGTAACCACAACAGATGCGCTAAATCGCCAAGAAGTTTGGAAGTCTCTCTTAACTCTAATTTTAGATGTCACACTTGGGCTATTTTAGGGAAGTTTCAGAGGACCTGTGTGCACCTATGTGCCGAGGTTGGAGTTCATTCGTGAGTTTCTTTTTGAGTTATTGCATTTTCAGTGAACAGGTGTAACCACAACAGATGCGCTAAATCGCCGAGAAGTTTGGAAGTCTCTCTTAGCTCTAATTTTAGATGTCACACATAGGCACTTTAATGGAAGCTTCAGACGACCTGTGTTCACCTCTGTGCCGAGGTTGGAGTTCATTCGTGAGTTTCTTTTTGAGTTATTCGTTTTCAGTGACCATGTGTAACCACAACAGATGCGGTAAATCACCGAGCAGTTTGATGGACTCTACAAGCTCTAATTTTAGATGTCACACATGGGCTCTTTTAGGGAAGCTTTAGATGATATGTGTACACCTGTCTGCTAAATTTGGAGTTCATTCGTGAGTTTCTTTTTGAGTTATTGGGATTTAAGTGACTACGTGCTAACACAAGAGACGGGTACCGAAAAGTTTGGAGGCCTCTACAAGATCTAATTTTAGATGTCACACATCGGTACTTTTAGGAAAGCTTCAGAGGACCTGTGTACACCTGTGTGGCGAGGTTGGAGTTCATTCGTGAGTTTCTTTTTGAGTTAATGGGATTTAAGTGACTATGAGCTAACACAAGAGAGGATACCGTACTGTTTAGAGTCCTCTACAAGCTCTAATTTTAGATTTCACACATGAACGCTTTGTGTGAAGCTTCAGACGACCTGTATACACCTTTGTGGCGAGTTTGGAGTTGATTCGTGATTGTTCGTCTGAGTTATTAGGTTGTAAGTGACCGAAAAGTTTGACGGACTCTAGAAACTCTAAATTTAGATGTCACACATGGGCTCTTTGTGACAAGCTGCAGATGACCTTTTTGCACCGGCATGCAGAGTTTTGAGTCTATTCGTGAGTTTTATATTGAGTTATAGGGCTTATAGTGACTGTATGCTTGTATGGCATTCGTCCAATTTTGTAACAGCCCCAGGGCATTTTCTAGGGGATGTAGGGTAAATCCAAGGACATGAATGTGTTCCTTGTGACGTGGGCTTTCCAAAGATACCACCTTTTAGCGGTTTCTATGGTTTGTATGTGTTTTTTGGGTGCGTGAAGTTTCCCTTCACATATGGCAGTACGAATCTGGGCCGAATCTGGGCTGGGCTGAATGTCGGCTAACTGCATCATATGCACATTCACATTCGCGTGCACATTCGCGGACCCTTTTGTTTGTCCTCAAAATGTGTATATAGATAGATATGGAGCTGCTAATTACGAAAAACATGTTTTCTAAGAACGCCGTTTAGTAGTTTTTAAGTTATCAGCATTTATATAACTGGGGTATAATTAAATAGGCTAACTAAAAGAAAAAAAGGGGACCCTACAAATTTGCTGAAACACTCCAAGCAGATAAAAAAAATTATGCTCATTACAAAAATTATGACAATTAAGAACGCTGTTTAACAGTTTTTACTTTATGTTTATTTGAATGTTGAAGGTCATCTAAGGTCATCGACAAAAAGTGATTCCGTGGCCAAATAACTCATTTTCAAGGCCTGAGAGCCTGCATAATTAATCATTGATATCTACTCATTGTAGAGATCCTGTGCACCCCCACTGTGTACGCCTCTGCGACCCTACCTTCTGTAGGGCCTGGCGCCGCCTCTGCGCTGGCCGCGCTAGCCGTAGCCGGAGGCTGTGGCTGGGCTCGCCCGCGGTCTGGGGCCGAGCCGGGGAGTTCCACGCGTGCTGTCGTGAATACAGCTGCTTCTCCGATCGCTTGTGTGAACCGCTGACTCTCGCTTAGACGGAACTTTATAAGGACAACATAACATGGCGCGGTCGGTTGTGTGAGTGTCAGTGAGTCGCGGTGGGAGAGTTTTTGCTAGTGTTGTGCTGCAGTCATCATGAGTGACTTGGACAAACTGACGGAGCTGCTGATGCAGCAGACGGAGCTGTCCCGGCGGCAGGCGGAGCTATCCGCTCAGCGCGAGGAGCGCTCCGTGCAGCGAGAGGAGCGACTCGCTCAGCTGATGGAGCGGCTGGTGGTGGACCGGCCGCCGCCCGCCGTCACCGCCGGGGATGGGGCGGACGCGTCGCCCGCGACACCGGCGTCGGCTGCTCGGTCTGTGCGACTGCCCGCTGCGGCGATACCGGCTCCATACCTCTCCTCCTCTGCATCTCTGCGGGACTTCGCTGTCTGGCGCGAGAAGCTGGACGGGTACTTTCTTCTGACCGGTGCGTCGTCGCTGCCCGTCCCTTCTCAGCGTGCCGCTCTTCTGAGCCTGCTAGACGAGGACTGGCACCGTGTGCTGCGCTACGGGTTGAGCGTCGCCGTAGACGCTCCCCTCTCCGATGTGGTGTCGGCCATGGAGGCCCACCTGCGGAAACAGCGCAGTGTCCTCGTCGACCGCAGAGCGTTCTACGCCCGCGTGCAGGAGGAGGGCGAGAACTTCGAGGACTTCATGTGTGCGGTGAAGGAGCTCGCGGCATTTTGTGACTTTTGTGACCGGTGTTTCGACTCACGGATGCGAGACAAGATTGTGTGTGGCCTACGAGATGAGAACACCGTGAAACGCCTGCTGGAGGATCCCGAGCTCGACCTCCAGAAGACGGTGGACATCTGTCGGGCGTCGGAGAATGCCCGTGCGACGTGTGCCGACCTCCGTGCGCCTGCGTCATCCGTGAGCCGGCTGTCGGCTTACCGCCGGGCGCGCAGCAGGTCCCATGGCGCGCGGCCCGCGGCCCAGCCTCGCGGGCGCCCCTCGGCCTCGCCCGGTGCGCGCTGTCGCCGCTGCGGGCGGAGCAGTCACGCCGACTCGGCTGAGTGCCGCGCCGCTAGCGCCACCTGCAACTCCTGTGGCCGCCGCGGGCATTACGCATCAGTGTGTGAGCAGAGGGCGCGCGGGAGCACGGATGCTCCCGCTGCAGCGGCGATGCCATGGCGCGGACGGCCCGCTGGGAGACAGCCGCCCGCACGATCAGGACCGGGCATTCGCCGAGTCATCCAAGACGTGTACGTGAACGGCGTCTCTACGCGGCCAACACCTACAGTGGACGTTCGTGTCTTCGTGTCGAGCGATGTGTTTACCATGGCAGCACGTGCCGACTCGGGCGCGGAGGCGACTGTCATCGGTGAAGACGTCCTCTCGGCAGTCGACTTGGACCCGTCGCAGCTGGAGTCTTGCCTCAGTCAGACCTTCTCAGCTGTTGGGAAGCAGCCGCTCACCTGTCTCGGTTCCTTCGAGGCCACTCTGGAGCTCGGGAACCGATCGACCGATGCCACGGTGTTCGTCATCAAGGAGCTGACGGGACTGCTACTCAGCTGGTTTGACTGCGTATCGCTGGGGATCCTGCCGAGGGACTTTCCGGCACAGATCCGATCTGTCGAAGACGTATCGTTCTCCACTGGCGACGTCACACCATCTGTATCGCCGGCCAGACGCAGCCATTCCTGGTGTGCCGCCACCGGAGCCGCCCTGGGCGACGCCGCCCGTGGAGGGGCCGCCCAGAGAGGGGACGCCCACAGCGCCGCCCAGAGAGGGGCCGCCCACAGCGCCGCCCAAGGAGGGGCCGCCCAGGAAGGGGCCGCCCACAGCGCCGCCCACGGTGCCGCCGGAGCCTCCAGTCACCTGCCAGCGTGGGATAGCGACGCCGACCCGCCGGAGGCGACTCGCAGAGCTCATGCGGCCGCTCTGGTGGAGTGCTTCTCGCGCGTCTTCGGACGAGATTCGACGCTCCGGGTCATGGACGGCGACCCGATGGTGATCGAGCTACGACCCGACGCGACTCCGACGTCGGTCACCGCTGCACGACCGATCCCCTTCGCCTGGCGAGCGGAGGTGAAGGCGCAGCTGGATGATCTGCTTCGCCGCGGCGTCATCGTCCCAGTGGACTACCCGACGGAGTGGTGCCACCCCATCTCGTGCGTGCCGAAGAACCCGTCTGGGTTTCGACTCTGCGTGGACCTGACTAGGCTCAACCAGTATGTCCAGCGACCGACATACCCCTGCCGGCCCCCACACGACGCCGTGACGAGCCTGCCCGCAGGGAACCGGTGGATGTCCACTCTGGATGCCAAGATGGGCTACTTCCAGGTGTCCCTCGCTGAAGAAAGCCAGGACCTCACGTGTTTCATCACGCCGTGGGGACGGTTCAAGTTCGTCCGCTGTCCGATGGGATGCAACGCCTCGGGGGACGAGTACAACCGACGGGGTGATGCGGCGCTCGGCGACATCTCCAACTGTGTCAAGATCGTGGACGACATCCTGGCCGTCGCGCCGACCTACAGGGAGCACCTTCAGCAGGTCATCGAGATTCTCCGCCGATGTGATGACAGAGGGATCACACTGAACCCGGAGAAGTTCAAGTTCGCCCAGAACGAAGTCAAGTTCTGTGGATATAACATCACGCCCACCGGCTACACCACAGACAACGAGAAGGCCCGCGCCATCGCTGATTTTCCGAGACCGGAAAACATCACCGACCTGAGGTCCTTCATGGGTCTGGTGAATCAGCTGGGCGGCCTGACTCCGGAGCTGGCGACCACCACGATGGCCTTCCGCGACCTGCTCAAGTCGCGCCGCATCTGGTGCTGGACGGCGCAGCACGAGGCCGCCTTCCGACGCACGAAGAGTGTGCTGTCGTCGCCGCCCGTGATGGCCTTCTTCGAGCCTCATCTGCCGACCGTCCTCCAGACCGACGCTGCCAAGACGCGGGGTCTGGGTTATGCACTGCTGCAGAGACACGGCGACGACTGGCGCCTGGTTCAGTGCGGGTCTCGGTTCCTCACCGATACCGAGTCGCGGTATGCGGTGGTGGAGCTGGAGCTGACCGCCGTCCTCTGGGCCTGCAAGAAGTGTCATCTCTACCTGGCCGGCATGCCGCAGTTCGACGTTGTGGTTGACCACAGGCCTCTGGTCACCATTTTAAACCACAAGCAGCTGAACGCGATCGACAACCCGCGTCTGCAGCGGATGCGAGAGAAGCTGTCAGCCTACAGCTTCACTACAAGCTGGCAGAAGGGGTCGTCGCATGTCATCCCCGACGCCCTCTCTAGGGCGCCTACCAGCGACCCCGTCGCTGACGACGACGTGGGAGAGGAAGACGGCGACCCGCTGCACGCCAGCGTCATCTCTGCGCTGCAGGCCGCCAACCAGACGGAGGAGGGCGCCCAGCTGGCGCCACTGGTCGACCCGACGCTGGAGAGGATTCGCGCCGCTGCAGAGCGCGACCCGGCGTATCGGACCCTTCGTGACCTGATTCTGGCCGGCTTCCCGGAGAACCGGTACGAGGCGCCCCCTGCAGCTCGGGCGTACTGGGGCGTACGCCATCAGCTGGCCATCGACGACGGACTGGTGGTCTACGGCGCTCGACTGGTCATCCCGACCGACCTCCGCCGCGGTGTGCTGGAGCGACTACACGAGTCACACCAGGGCGTGGAGAGGACCAAACGGCGCGCCCGGCTCAGTGTGTACTGGCCCGGCATCGACCAGGACGTGGCTAACACCGTCACCTCCTGTAACCAGTGCCGTCAGCGTCTCCCGAGCCACGCCCGTGAGCCAATGTGGCGTGAGGACGACAAGCCGACCCGCGTCTTCGAATCGGTCTCGACCGACTACTTCCATGCCGGAGGACACACGTACTTAGTGTACGTCGACCGGCTGTCCGGATGGCCGTACGTCACGACCTGCCCCCGCACGGCCTCAGCGGACCATCTGACGCGACAGCTCCGCATGCTGTTTGCTCAGACGGGGGTCCCGTCTGTACTTCGGTCAGACGGGGGACCTCAGTACGCGTCTGGCACGCTACGCCGCTTCCTGCAGCGCTGGGACGTCACCCACGAGATGTCATCTCCGCACTACCCGCGCTCCAACGGACACGCCGAAGCGTGTGTGAAGACGGTGAAGAAGCTGGTGCTGGCAGCTTCCGCCTCCGGACGTCTGGACGACGACCAATTGGACCGCGGCCTTCTAGAACTGCGGAACACGCCACGCGTGGACGGAAGATCACCAGCACAGGTCCTGTTCGGTCATCCGCTGCGTTCTGGCGTCCCGACGCACCATCGCGCCTTCGCTCCCGAGTGGCAGCGAGCCGCAGCCGCCTGCGACGAGACGGCTGCCGAGACTCAGGAGAAGGCGGTCCGCTACTACGACGCGTCTGCGCGCCAGCTGTCTCAGCTGAAGATCGGTAGTCGCGTCGACCTCCAGGACCCCGCCACCGGCCGATGGGACCGCATCGGTGTGATCGTCGGTATCGGACAGCGCCGGACCTTCCTCATCAGGACAGCTAGCGGCCGTGTCCTGTGGCGGAACCGCCGCTACCTGAGACCGTACCGGCCGCTCTTGACAGAGCCCGCCGTACCGTCCGAGACGCCTGCCGCCGGCGCGCAGCGGTCCGCTGCGCGCGCCCCCCAGCGGCTTGTGTCTGCTAACAGCTCCCAGCGGCCACCCCTGCCTGCCGGCGGCGCTCAGCAGCCGCCATCGGTGGAGCCTGCCGCTGCCGCCCCTCGACGTTCGCGTCGACCGCGCCGCGCGCCGCGGCGCCTCCAAGTTCGATGGGGTGGGACCACATACAGTGATGACTGAAAGTTTTGAATGTGCCCACCGTAGTTTAGACATTTGCGCTTTGTGAGTTGCTCATTGTGTTTGGCAGCGCAATTGTCTTGGGGGGAAGATGTAGAGATCCTGTGCACCCCCACTGTGTACGCCTCTGCGACCCTACCTTCTGTAGGGCCTGGCGCCGCCTCTGCGCTGGCCGCGCTAGCCGTAGCCGGAGGCTGTGGCTGGGCTCGCCCGCGGTCTGGGGCCGAGCCGGGGAGTTCCACGCGTGCTGTCGTGAATACAGCTGCTTCTCCGATCGCTTGTGTGAACCGCTGACTCTCGCTTAGACGGAACTTTATAAGGACAACATAACACTCATGTCTCACCTCCAATATATCATAGCACATTCAACAGCTTATTAATATGCGAGCCCATTTTAGCGTTCTCACACACACGTGTCTCCTGAGTTCCTAATAGCCTAAATATTCAAATGTACATTCATATGCACTTTCGCGGACCCTTTTTTTTTCGTTCAAAATGAGCACACATATTGCTCTTGAGCTGTTGATTACGAAATACATATCTTCTAAGAACGCCGTTTGGTAGTTTTTAAGTTATTGATATTTTTGTTAATAGCATGAAAAAGCGGACCCCTACGAATTTGCTTAAACTATGCACAAATACGCGCCATGGTCTCCTGAGCACGAAAATAAAATTTGCTAACAACGCCGTCCACAACTTTCTTAGATATAGGCCTACGTGCACATTCAAATTCACATGCACATTCGCGTGCACTTTCGCGGACCATTTTGTTTTCGATCAAACTGAGCATACAGATTGATCTTGAGCTGCTGATTACGAAAAACATATTTTTTAAGAACGCCGTTCAGTAGTTTTTGAGTTATTGACGTTTATATATCACGGGTGTATAGTTAACAAAGCCAGTTAGTGGGAAAAAAGCGGACCACTACGAATTTGCTTAAACTTTGCACAGATATGCGCAATAGGCTCCTGAGCACGAAAATAACATTTACTAACAACGCCGTCCGCAACTTTCTTAGATATAGGCCTACGTGCACTTTCAAATTCACGTGCACATTCGCGTGCACTTTCGCGGACCTTTTTGTTTTCGATCAAAATGAGCTTACAGATTGATCTTGAGCTGCTGATTACGAAAAACATATTTTTTAAGACGTCCAGTAGTTTTTGAGTTATTGATGTTTATATATCACGGGTGTTAACAAAGCCCGTTAGTGGGAAAAAAGCGGACCACTACGAATTTGCTTAAACTTTGCACAAATATGCGCAATAGTCTCCTGAGCACGAAAATAACATTTGCTAAGAACGCCGTCCACAACTTTCTTAGATATAGGCCTACGTGCACATTCAAATTCCCATGCACATTCGCGTGCACTTTCGCGGACCATTTTGTTTTCGATCAAAATGAGCATACAGATTGATCTTGAGCTGCTGATTACGAAAAACAGATTTTTTAAGAACGCTGTCTAGTAGTTTTTGAGTTATTGACGTTTATATATCACGGGTGTAAAGTTAACAAAGCCAGTTAGTGGGAAAAAAAGCGGACCACTACGAATGTGCTTAAACTTTGCACAAATATGCGCAATAGGCTCCTGAGCACGAAAATAACATTTACTAACAACGCCGTCCACAACTTTCTTAGATATAGGCCTACGTGCACATTCAAATTCACATGCACATTCGCGTGCACTTTCGCGGACCATCTTGTTTTCGATCAAACTGAGCATACAGATTGATCTTGAGCTGCTGATTACGAAAAACATATTTTTTAAGAACGCCGTTCAGTAGTTTTTGAGTTATTGACGTTTATATATCACGGGTGTATAGTTAACAAAGCCAGTTAGTGGGAAAAAAGCGGACCACTACGAATTTGCTTAAACTTTGCACAAATATGCGCAATAGGCCCCTGAGCACGAAAATAACATTTACTAACAACGCCGTCCACAACTTTCTTAGATATAGGCCTACGTGCACATTCAAATTCCCATGCACATTCGCGTGTACTTTCGCGGACCATTTTGTTTTCGACCAAAATGAACATACATATTGATCTAGAGCTGCTGATTACGAAAAACATATTATTTAAGAACGCCGTCCAGTAGTGTTTTAGGTAATACCACTTGTATACGCGGCCGCTTTTGCTTGGTACGCCATTTTTGTCCGGATTCTGCGGGTGTTGGACGTCACTAACACTAGGTTGGATTGAACCAAATCGCTGTATGACTCTACCTCCTATATACGACCTAGATATTGACATTTGAAATTGCGTTGTCTGAGATTGAGATTTTTACGTGCGATGAGTGGAGTATATCTGTTTCCTTTCTACACAAGTTAAAACCAAGTTATGGATGCACCAAATTTTATCCTAGCTGTTATAGAAGAATGGCAGTGTGGCTGGAAAGTGAAAGAGGTAAGTCTTGTTTCACTTTCGGGTAAGTTTTGGGTGAGGTTCGCCTATTTGGTGAATGAAGAGAGGGTTTGACAGCTATATATTATATATTAACAGTTCCAAGTCTATGAGACACCGGTTCCGAAGCGTGAGTCCCCTGTGTTATACAGCCTTGCCCCTGTGATTGCGATTGATTTATTTCGGAACTAACATCCACAGTAGCAAGGTGTGAGTCCAATAGAAATGAGTTCAGCTGCACTCCTTCGCTGAATGCCTTCAAGGCTGGATTGGACGCCCATTGGGCTCACATCAGGTTCAGCATACCTGACACTGACTGAGACATGCCAGAAATCAAGAGCTCGATGAGAGCGGGTACTACAGGCCTTGATGCCTAAAAATCCTGATTACCGTAAGGTAAGGTAAGGTGAAGACTTGAGAAAGATTGTGAGGAGATAGGACGACTCTCCATCAATATACTCCATCTGCATGAAGCCTACCTGCATGAGCCACTGCATGCTTGGTTGGTAGTACTTGCCAGTCTGCCAAGACCTCATCCTGCATGCCAATTTTTTGGACACCACCTAACCCACCACTTACCTACCCAGTCCTGCATGCTGATTGTACTTCTCTGGTTTTCTTTGAGCATGCTATCATGGTTGCTGTGTCTGTGCTGCAAGACCTAATCCAGCATGCCTCATACAAGTGCTAGCCAGTCAGGTAGAATAGGCTGTAGTGCCAGTACCTCTAGTGGCCCAATGCAGAATGCCCAAACTGGAGTCCAACTCTGTGGATCATGCTGCTTGGATGTGGAAGATGATGCCATTGGGTGTGATGACTGTGAAACTTGGGCCCATAACACCGAGATGTGCTCTGGACTCCCTCTGGATTTGATTGAAGCCATTGGCAGGTACAATGGTGCTGGCATTACAGTACAATGGTGCTGGCAGGTACAATGGTGCTGATTTCACTGTAGTGATAGCTTTGGTTGTGGTTGAGAATGCTTGTTAATGGTTGCATGTTGGCTTGTATGTCTGTTGCTATTGGTGCTACGGTTTTTGGATTATTGTGTACCAATGACTGGTTCACCATTTGTTTTGTGCTGTTTTTCTTACGCTAAACCAAACCTTTTCCTTTTCCTTTTCCATGCATGTCAAAGGGTGTTGGACCTGAAAAGGAGGCCTTTTGGCGTGGTGTCACCAAGCGGCTTTCTACTCCTAGAAATGGCATACAACGACGACATCAACGGGAGCAGGCCTGCTCTCTCCGCAAGCGCTTTGTGCGAAATAGCTGCTTCAGACGGTAAGTAGTCGTCGTGTCCTGGAAGCTCTCGAGTACCTCGCCACACTGGCCTCGCGCTTAAGAGCGCGATCTAAATGACCAAAATGTCAATTTTGTTTCAGCAAAACCAATGCCTAAACCTGGTGGTTGAGTATGTGTGCTAGCTGTGGCAAACTCTCAGCTCCAAGTCCGAAGCCATTTTGCCGCCCTCAGAGCGCATTATAACGCCCTTGAAAGGCACTCAGAAGACATATTGCCACCCTCGAAAAGCATTATACCACCCTCAGAGCGCATTATGGCACCTTCAGCGCATTATGTCGCGCTCGCAGGACATAACTCGGAATAGACAAGACTCGGAAGGCATCATGCCGGCCATGGAAGACATCTTGCCACCTTCGGTAGACATTTTGCCGCCCTCACAGCGCTTTAATGCCGCCCTCAAAAGACGTCTTACCGCCTTCGGAAGGCATTCTGCCGCCCTCAGAGTACATTATGCCGCCCTGTGAATGTACCATGCCACCCTCGGAAGACATCTTGCCGCCCTCAGAGCATATTATGCCGCACTCGCAAGCAAAACATATAGCGGCCATCGGAAAGTATTTTGCCGTCCTCATAGCGCAATATGACGCCGTCGGAAGGCATTTTACCGCCCTCAGAGTGCATTATGCCGCCCCCAGAAGACGTCTTTCCGCCATCGGAAGGCATCTCGCCTATCTCAGAGCTCTTAATGTCGCTCTCAGGCCGCTTTATGCCGCCCTCGGAAGTCGTAAGGCATCTTGCCGCCATCTCGCCTGTAATCAAGGGGCACCTTATTTTGTGATAGGGGCGCACATGAGTTTGGGCCCTTGCCCCTTACTGTCATAGGGGCGCACACACATGCTGGCGTGAGACTGTGTGCGCCGGGTGGCGGCCAAAGTTGAAGTTGATGAGGCTGTGTGGGCCGGTTTGGTGTCCAACGGCATGGTGATCTTGCGCAGGCGCGGACGTGGCCGAGTTGATGAGGCTGAGCGCACCGGCTCGGTTGCAGTCTGTGGAGGCTGGTGAATGGCTGCAACCGATTTCGCACACTTCTTTCCCTCCTCTGAGTCGGCGAGTACTGATTCACTATTGGTGGTATTTACGGATTTGTCGCTTTTCAGTTGTGTTTACGACGCCATCGGGCGTGTCTCACCAGCGACGAGCACAGGTACGAGACCTGGATCGGCAAGGCCCTCCACGACATGGAGCATCGGAGGCGAGCACCGAAGCAGGCAGGCGGCGCCTTGTTTTTTTTGTACGGCGCAGGTATACAACCGCCTCCCGCTGGAGATTCGCGATTTATCCCTGGGGGCTTTTAAGCGTGCAGTGTCCGAACTTTTAGTTGTGTGAAGCGAGGAAAATGAGTGTGTGACTGCGTGAGTGTGTGTTTTTTATTTTCTATAGCCTGTGTGCACTTTTATATTCATCTGATCTTATTGTGTGTTGTATACCGAGTGTCTTTTAACATGTCTCTCTTCTTAACCCTGACCCGACACTCGGAATAGCCATTTTAAAATGGAGTGTTTTAATTGTTTAGTACAATACAATACATCGGAACCAACCCTTATCATCAGAGACGCGTGGTCCCTGCTCCCCACTGAGCGTGGAGACGGCAGCAGCGGAGACCCGTGGCGCCCTCTCGCCGGCCGGAGTGGACGGTCCCTGCTCCCCGGTGGCTCTTTACGGTGGCTCCGTGGACAATCGGTATTGCTTTAGTTGCGTTGTGGAGCGTATTTGCGTATTTTAAGGAGAATGTTGTCTGAGTGTGCGCTGTGTCGCTGCCGGAGCTGCGGACCGCGACCTACCGAGGCGGCGCGTGCCTCGGTACGCCCTACGAGGCGGCGCCTGGACGTTGTCGCACGCACTGGCGAGCCCGCCGTGCAATATTTTTATAGGCGCGCTGTTTTTATCGGAGTTTGCTTGTGATACATGTGATCTCGCGTGGCGCAACTTTGTAGGGTGTACAGGCGATCTCAGACGGCCCTGGGTCTCAGGCGGTTGCGGGCGGTTCTGGTCCCGCGGGGCCCAGGATCCCGGTCCCGCGGGACCAGCCTGACAGGTAGAGCAGTGAGACTTCCGCCGGGCTTCCGTCACACCGCCGCCGCCGCTGTCTCGTCCCTGCTCTGTTCTCAGATCTCCATTCGACCCCCGTTGGCCCCGCCTTGTTTTCCGCCGTCCACCTGCGGCCCCGCGCACCTGTGCTTGATGTTTACCCTGTGTTGGCTGGCTGCGTCCGGCGGTGTCTGTTCTCTGTGTAGTACCGGAGGCGGGCGCACTGCCCCCGCCGCCATCCGGCGCGTATGTTCGTTGCTCAGTGTTTGTTCAGACACGATGTTATGTTGGCAGTGTTCTGCACCCCTCCGCTCAGCCCTGTTCGCCTCTCACACCGTCATCAGGCTCAAATAAATCCGACGCTTGACAAAATAAAAATGTTTAGAGAGAGAGAGAGAGAGAGAGATGAGAGAGGAGAGAGAGAGAGAGAGAGAGAGCGAAGAGAGAGAGAGAGAGAGAGAGAGAGAGAGAGAGAGAGAGAGAGAGAGAGAGAGAGAGAGAGAGAGAGAGAGAGAGAGGAGAGAGAGAGAGAGTGAGAGAGAGAGAGAGAGAGAGAGGAGAGAGAGAGAGAGAGAGAGAGAGAGAGAGAGAGAGAGAGAGAGAGAGAGAGAGAGAGAGAGAGAGAGGAAGAGAGGAGAGAGAGAGAGAGAGAGAGAGAGAGAGAGAGAGAGAGAGAGAGAGAGAGAGAGAGAGAGAAGAGAGAGAGAGAGAGAGGAGAGAGGAGACGAGAGAGAGAGAGAGAGAGAGAGAGAGAGAGAGAGAGAAGAGAGAGAGAGAGAGAGATGAGAGAGGAGAGAGAGAGAGAGAGAGAGAGAGAGAGAGAGAGAGAGAGGAGAGAGAGAGAGAGAGAGAGCAGAGAGAGAGAGAGAGAGAGAGAGAGGAGAGAGAGAGAGAGAGAGAGAGAGAGAGAAGAGAGAGAGAGAGAGAGAGAGAGAGAGAGAGAGAGAGAGAGGAGAGAGAGAGGACGAGAGAGGAGGAGAGAGAGAGAGAGAGAGAGAGAGAGAGAGAGAGAGAGAGAGAGAGAGAGAGAGAGAGAGAGAGAGAGAGAGAGAGAGAGAGAGAGAGGAGAGAGAGAGAGAGAGAGAGAGAGAGAGAGAGAGAGAGAGAGAGAGAGAGAGAGAGAGGAGAGAGAGAGAGAGAGAGAGAGAGAATGAGAGAGAGAAGAGGAGAGAGAGTGAGAGATCGGAGAGAGAGAAGATGAGAGAGAGAGAGATAGAGAGAGAGAGAGAGAGAGAGAGAGAGAGGGAGAAGAGAGAAGAGAGAGAGAGAGAGAGAAGAGACAGAGAGAGGAGAGGAAGAGAGAGAGAGAGAGAACGAGAGAGAGACTGAGAGAGAGAGAGAGAGAGAGAGAGAGAGAGAAGAAGAGACGAGAGAGAGAGAGAGAGAGAGAAGAGAGAGAGAGAGAGAGAGAACGAAGAGAGAGAGAGAGAGAGAGAGAGAAGAGAGAGAGAGAGGAGAGGAATGAGAGAGAGAGAGAGAGAGAGAGAGAGAGAGAGAGAGAGAGAGAGAGAGAGAAGAGAGAGGAGATGAGAGAGAGAGAGAGAGAGAGAGAGGATGAGAAGAGAGAGAGAATAGAGAGAGAGAGACAGAAGAGCGAGAGAGACGAGAGATGAGAGAGAGAGAGAGAGAGATGAGAGATGAGAGAGAGATGAGAGAGAGAGAGGAGAGAGAGAGAGAGAGGTGAGAGAGAGAGACGAGAGATGAGAGAGAGAGAGAGAGAGAGAGAGAGAGAGAGATAGAGGAGAGAAGTGATGAGAGTGATGAGAGAGAAGAGAGAGAGAGAGACGATGAGAGAAGAGAGAGAGAGAGAGAGATGAGAGAGATGAGATGAGAGAGATGAGAGAGTGATGAGAGTGGAGAGAGAGAGAGAGAGAGGAGAAGAGAGAGAAGAAGAGAGAGACACGAGAGATAGATGAGTTGTGAAGAGAGGAGGTGAAGAGACAGAGAGAGAGACGAGAGACGAGAGAGAGAGATAGAGAGAGAAGACGACGGAGCGAGACGAGAGAGAGAGAGATGATCTTGATGTGCCTAATTATGATCTGAGAGCAGATGAGAGAGTGCGAGAGAGATGAGTGAGTGAGACGAGAGAGAGTGGAGTGGTGTGGAGATGAGACAGAGACAGACAGACAGACAGATAGATAGAGATATAGATAGTGATAGATAGATAGATAGATGATAGATAGATAGATAGATAGATAGATAGATAGATAGATAGATAGATAGATATATAGATAGATAGATATATAGATAGTAGATCGATTAGATAGATAGCATAGATAGATAGACAGATAGATAGATAGATCGATAGATCGATAGATCGATAGATCGATAGATCGATAGATAGATAGATAGATAGATAGATAGATAGATAGATAGATAGAAGAAGATAGATAGTTAGACAGACAGACAGACAGACAGGCAGACAGACATACAGACATACAGACAGAGACAGACAGACAGACACAGACAGACAGACAGACAGACAGACAGACAGACAGACAGACAGACAGACAGACAGACAGACATACAGACAGACAGACAGACAGACAGACAGACAGGACAGACCAGACAGACAGACCAGACAGACAGAGACAGACAGAACAGACAGACAGACAGAGACAGACAGACAGACAGACAGACAGACAGACAGACAGACAGGTCAGACAGACAGACCCAGACCAGACCAGACAGACAGACAGACAGACAGAAGACAGACAGACAGACAGACAGACAGACAGACAGACAGACAAGGACAGCAGACAGACAGACAGACAGGGACAGACAGGACAGAACAAACAAACAAACAAACAAACAACATACAGACAGAAGACAGGACAGAAGACAGACAGACAGACAGACAGACAGACAGACAGACAGACAGACAGACAGACAGACAGACAGACAGACAGACAGACAGACAGACAGACAGACAGACAGACAGACAGACAGACAGAGACATACAGAGACAGACAGAGACAGGCAGAACAGCTCTATTAACTATACACCTATGCTATATAACATCAACTAACTCAAAACCTACTGGACGGCGTTCTTAAAAAATATTTGTGTTGTCGTAATCGGCAGCCTAAGATCAATCTGTATGCTCATTTTGATCGAAAACAAAAGGGTCCGCGACGAAGTGCACGCGAATGTGCACGTGAATTTGAATGTGCACGTAGGCCTATATCTAAGAAAGTTGTGACCGGCGTTTGTTAGCAAATGTTATTTTCGGTGCTCAGGAGACTATTGCCCATATTTTGTGCATAGTTTAAGCAAATTCGTAGGGGTCCCGCTTTTTCCCACTAAACGGGCTTTGTTAACCTACACACCGTGAATATCTAACATTAATAACTCAACTACTGGACGGCGTTCTTAAAAAAAAGATGTTTTTCGTAATCAGCAGCTCAAGATCAATCTGTATGCTCATTTTGATCGAAACAAAAGGGTCCGCGAAAGTGCGACGCGAATGTTGCACGTGAATTTGAATGTGCACGTAGGCCTATATCTAAGAGAGTGTGGACGGCGTTGTTAGCAAATGTATTTTCGTGCTCAGGAGACTATTGCGATATTTGTACAAAGTAAGCAAATTCGTAGGGGTCCCGCTTTTTCCCACTAACGGGGGTTTATTAACTATACACCTGTGTTATATAAACATCAATAACTCAAAAACTACCGGACGGTGTTCTTAAATAATATGTTGTTCATATCAGCCAGCTCTTAGATCAATATGTATGTTCATTTTGATCGAAAACAAATGGTCCGCGAAAGTGCACGCGAATGTGCATGTGAATTTGAATGTGCTCGTAGGCCTATATCTAAGAAGTGGTGGACGGTCTGTTGTTAGCAAATGTATTTTCGTGCTCAGGAACTATTTGCGCATATTTGTGCAAGTTAAGGCAAATCGTAGTGGTCCGTTTTTTTCCCCACTAACGGTCTTTGTTAACACCGTGATATATAAACGTCAATAACTCAAAAAAACTACTGGACGGCGTTTCTTAAAAAATATGTTTTCGTAATCAGCAGCTCAAGATCAATCTGTATGCTCATTTGATCGAAAACAAAATGGTCCGCGAAAGTGCACGCGAATGTGCATGGGATTTGAATGTGCACGTAGGCTATATCTAAGAAAAGTTTGTGGACGGCGTTCTTAGAAATTGTTATTTTCCCTTGCTCAGTGAGGGACTATTGCGCATATTTGTGCATAGTTTAAGCAAATTCGTAGTGGTCCGCTTTTTCCCACTAAAGGGCTTTGTTAACTATACACCCGTGATATATAAACGTCAATAACTCAAAAACTACTGACGGCGGGGGTTCTAAAAATATGTTTTCGTAATCAGAAGCTCAAGATCAATCTGTATGCTCAGTTTGATCGAAAAAATGGTCGCGAAAGTGCACGCGAATGTGCACCTGTGAATTTGAATGTGCACGGTAGGCCTATATCTAAGAAAGTGTGCGGCGTTGTTAGACAAATGTTATTTTCGTGCTCAGGAGACTATGGCGCGTATTTATGCATAGTTAAGCAAATTCGTAGGGGTCGCTTTTCATGCTATAACAAAAAATATCAATAACTAAAAACTACCAACGCGTCTAGAAGATAGTATTTCGTAATCAACAGCTCAAGAGCAATATGTGTGCTCATTTTGAACAAAAAAAAAAAAAAAAAAAAAAAAAAAAAAAAGGTCCGCGAAAAGTGCATATAAATGTGCATTTGTATATTTAAGCTATTATTTTCAGGGACGCTAGTACTAGGGCATCAGAAGTAAGCATTGGTAGAAGTTCATGTCAGAATAGGACAGTAGATCATAATTCCCTCAGAATTAGTAGAGTCAGCTCAAAAGTATAAGATCACATGTTGTGTTGCTGTGTTCAATACCACACACCAAAGTAAGAAGACAAACACACTACATACACAACACAACACAACACAAAGTATTAGGTCTAAATTTGATGAGTTTGAGTGTTATGTTGCCCTTGAAAAGCCTGAGATCATTTGTGTGTAACCGAGACATGGTTAGTGAGGGGTATAATAGGGTAGGCTACAGGATTTTCGAGTTACCAAGGTATAACATGTTCTCATACTGCAGAGAATCACGGCAGGGAGGCGAGTGTAGTGTTTGTATATGTAAATAGCTTGTACTGCACTACTAGAGTTGATGATTCTAGTAAAGTAAAAGAAGTAGAATCAATCTGGCTTGACATTAAATTGGTACAGGAAACAGAGGAAGGTTGAGGATAGGTGCAATTTTACAGACCAGGGAATCTTCCAACGGATACTCCCAAGCTGAAACAGACCAAGATATTTGTGAGGAAATACATAGGACTTTCGGGCTCAGTGTCTTATTATGGGAGATTTTTAACTTAAGAGGATACGAAAGTATAGCAGAGTGAAAAACATGATTGTAGATTGTATAGGCAAAATCTTTGAAGAGGAGCTTTCATGCATCAGTTTGTAACAGAGCCAAACCAGACATTGCTCCATTCTAGAACCTTGTATTCTCAGACAACAGTGATCTAGTTAGTGACATAAGTATTTGTGCAGGTCCTAGGAACCAGTGATCACAATATGGTTAAATTCAATATCTCATCAGAAATGAGGCCCAAGATAACCTTATTATGGTTCCAAACTTCAGCCGGGCTGGATTTTGATGGTATTAGAAATGATACCTCGCACAGATAAAAATGGAACGTTGAGTTGGCAGGTTTAGAATGCATGGTGAGGCCTCGGAATGTTTTCAAAGCTAGATTAAGCCAAATTCAGAATCGGCATATACCCCTCAGGCACAAACCGTAACAGAACCAAGGGCAATCCAGTTTGGATTACCCCAGAAGTAAGGAGTGCTATACAAGCTAAAAGAAGTGCATTTGGCATTTTGAAGGATCTTCACTAGATTATAAATCAGAAGCCCCTACCAGAATGCAAGAAATTCAGTTAAGAAAAAGGTCAGAGCAGCTAAAAGGGCAAAGGAACTTGATTTAGCTAGACATTGTAATGCAGATAGTAAGAAGTTCTTCAGTTTTTATAAGTTAAGTACAGTTCCAAAAATATAGGTCCATTTAAGGTAGATGACCTTTAGTTAGTTAGTCAAGGACAGTGAAATGGTAGAAGATGCTTAATGCATCAGTTTCAATCTGTCTTTACTATCGATGGACCGAGTAGTATTGCCGCCCTACAGCCTGGAGCTAGAGACAGAGTGAGACTATAGAAGAGCTCGGTGGCAATAAGTAGTGAACTTGTTCTAGAAATATCTAAAGAAAGTAAGCCTAACAAGGCCGAGAAGGACCTGGATGAAATCCCTGCTAGACTTTTTAGAGATCTGAAAGGGAGTTGTCGGTTCCATTAGCCATAATATTTTCTAAATCACTTGCAGATAGTAAAATTCCACTTTGATTGGAGAAGAGCAAATGTTGTTCCTATTCATAAAAGGGAGATAGAAGTAAAGAGGAAAACTATAGACCAGTTAGTCTGACCTCATTAGTCTGCCAAGGTGCTTGAATCAATCATCAAAGATAAGATTGTTGAATTCTGGGAGCAAAATGACTCATCAAGATACACCTGCATGGCTTTAGGAAAGGGCGTTCTTGTTTAACTAATCTTCTGGAGTTTTTGGATGTGCAACAGATAGCGTGATCAGGGTAAACAGCTAGATTGTAGCTTTTCTTGATTTCAGTAAAGCATTTGACATAGTCCCCATACAAGACTGGGTTTGGCAACTTAAAATTCATGGGAGCTATGGCGGCAAAGATTCTGGATTGGATAGAAACGTGGCTTTCAGGACGCAGCACAAAGGGTTATATTGATCGGGTGCAATCACATGGAAGGAGGTCTCAGTGGGGTTCTCACAGGCTCAGTCCTGGGCCCATTGCTTTATATAATATTTGTGAATGCAATTGAGAACAGTATAGACAGCAAGATCTTGAAATTTGCAGACGGATCTAAAAGTTGACAGGATTATTAGAGGAAAAATGATCAGGGATGTTTTCCATCAGATCTGGACAAGCTAGTTGAGTGGTCTGAAGCATGGCCGATGAAATTCAATTTGAGTAAATGTAAGATTATGCACGCCTGGGACGGTGTAGCAGGTAAACAATAGGTATGAAATGGTTGAGGTGGGCAGAAATGGAGCAAGATTGAAAAGGAAAGAGATTTAGGTGTCGTGGTAAAAACAATAGACTATCAGCGTCAGACCAGGTTGTAGAAGCTAGGAAAAAGGCACTTAGATGCTAGGGGCCATTAACAGAAATGTTTCCTACAAGAGTGAAAAGGTAATAACAAAACTGTAATTGTGCATACGTTAGGACACATTGGGGTATTGAGTACAAGCCTGGTCCCTCCAACATATGAGAAAGATTGCGGTTGTTAGGATAGAGTTCAAAAAAGGGCAACAAAAATGATTAATTGTCTTGGTAGTTTTACCTTATGAAGATAGATTAGGAAATTGGGTATGATTTTCACTTAGGATATAGAAGGCTAGAGAGATCTAATTGAAGTCTCAAATTTGTAAATAGTCAGCATTCTGGACATTTAAAGGGTATGTTTGAGTTCAATAGGGAAAATCGAGGTAGAGGTCAATCAGCATAAATCCATTATGAAACAAAGTAGACTAGGCTACGACTGTCATTTTTCAGTAGAAGGGTGTAGACATTGGATATGCTACCAGGGGATTGTCGCTGGATGCTAGTGACACTTGCTTCTTCTCAAAATAGATTAGATAAATACTTGTACAGAGAAGGGGATTTGTTCATAAATACTCGTGGGATTAGCTTCTTTTATGCAGGAGAGTAAGGTGATTTGAGGGGCGAGACTGGTGGGGGGGGGGGGGGGGGGATGGGGGGGGGGGGGGTGCAACCTCGGATGGGCCCAAGAGGCTCTTTGTTGCACTTTTTTTTTATGTCTTATATGTCTTTATTCTATTAGGAACTCAGAACACACGTCTGTACGTAGACAACCGCTAAAATGGGCTCGCAATATTGATAGCTGTGAATGCGCTATGAGATATTGGAGTTGAGACATGAGTACGGAATATCAATGATTAATTATGCAGCCGCCCTTAGGGCCTTGAAATGAGTTATTTGGCACGGAATCACTTTTGTCGATGACTTAGATGACCATCAACATTCAAATAAACAGAGTAAAAACTGTTAAACAGCGTTCTTAATAATCATGATTTTTATAATGAGCATAATTTGTTTATCTGCTTGGAGTGTTTTCAGAAAATTTGTAGGGTCCGCTTTTTTCTTTAGTTATCCTATTGAATGATACCCCTGTTATATAATGCTGATAACTTAAAAACTACTGAACGGCGTTCTTAGAAAACATGTTTTTCGTAATTAGCAGCTCAATATCTATCTATATACACATTTTGAGGACAAATACAAAGGGTCCGCGAATGTGCACGCGAATGTGATTGTGCATATGCTGCAACTATACGCACGTGGCTAACTCCGTTACATTCAACGCCATACAATGGACGTAAGAAAACTTGATGTCGACAAATATTGTAGCCAATTATTACGAATTGGCAGTCATAAGTTCGACATATATTGACGAAGCTGCGTCTTTTCAGCTCAAATTGTTTACATTTTAGATTATTATTTGCGTGGGGCTCGTCACGGAGTGGTGGGTACTCCAGCGGAATATTGTTTTTTCCTCAAATTATTTGTATCCTTCTGCAAGCATTCACTATATATTTGATTGACTGTGGTATGCGTGAATCCAATAACTGTGCGCATTTATATTAGCCTTTTGTATTATATGAATCGTCGATCGACGATCTCGACTTCTTCCCTGGTAGTAAAATATAAATTGAAATGCAAAATCAAGATATTTTTTGGTGAATTTACTGACACAGTCCTGATTAAA
>JAXIVJ010003658.1:87500-91629 GCA_036785665.1 Chirona hameri | reverse complement strand
CTTTTATAATGAGATAAATCACATATATTTTATATAACACATGTTTCACACCAAGCAAAATACACAACAGAATATGAAAACAAACTGCATGACATCAATGCTTGTGCCGGGGAAGCCCCAGATAGCCGACTACAGGTCGGCTATCTGCTGTACAGGTCGGCTACAGAAGCCCCAGATAGCCGACTCTTCTGCTACTGCTGAGCCGACTAATGCTCATCCTAAGATACATACCAAGTTAATCCCTTGTCAAGCACCCCAGGGACTGGACCAACGCCACGCTTAGCAACAATATAAATGCAGAAGGCCTCACATGCGCCAGTCACAGTACAACAGCAGCAGACCCGATCGGACTTGCACTATTCAACACACAGCAGTCGCCGCCGAGCTGTCCAGGCTCTGCCGCTTCAGCGCAACAGCAGAATACGAAAAAGCAGAAGAATACGACATGAACCAATAACTTGTATATACTAAGTTCTGCAAATAACCAATGAGTACATACAACATTATCTCAACACAGTGTCGCCAAATTCAGCCAGTTAGGTGCCAAGGATTACGAGCGAGGCCGAAGGCCGAGCGAAGTCTTACCAAACTTGCGGGAAAACAATATTCAGCGGCCTGATATGAAATATGAAGAGAGCAAAATTCTTTGGACCCAAAAAGTCCAGAAAATGGCACAAATTCCAAGGCTGTACACGACAATGACTGCTCACAGAACTGACAAAAATTAAATAATTCAATTATAAATACATTCCACTAACTAACCAGAAACTGGAACATAAAGCGAGACTCGGACCAATAAATACTCCCTGCCGTAGGTGACGAAGAATACCACTGCACGGGAGTGAATGCAAAGGCTGTACAAATCTGTATTATTCTTCATTGAAACACGAACGCCATACTTGCCGCGAATGTCGTGCATCCATATTTGGTATATTATTCCAAATCTGGTATTGACCTTCATTTGTTGGTATGTTTTCTAGTTTTTATAGTATATTTGTTTAGTATATACTAAAAACAAACTTTGAAGTACCCAGTGTTCTATTGCCCTGAGCCAACTGAACAATCCCAAAAGCAGAAAACTGAACTAAATCACAGTTTGAACATTGGTACCAAATTAATTAACTGTTCTACGGCCGAAGACGTGACTGTTTGCAGTTTACCATAGCAAAGGAGAAACTGATCCCGAGTCTGCTGTCCCTCTGCCAAGCCTGGCTCGGCACAGCGCTCTTCCTCCAGCACCTCAGCTGAGCCTGGCTGCATAAAGGTAACAATGACCACAAATTGTCAGTATCACATCATGCCTGATTCTGAAGTATGTCAAGTCTGCTTTTACAAAACCACATGCAAAATATGTGTGATATGTCACTAGTATGACTGGCATGCCTCCAATTCATACAAATTAGGAATGAGCAGGTATTGAATCTGGAATGTGAAATACACTACCTTTGTATACACTACTCAGCAGGTCACAAATGAAGCTTACATATATTTGTTAGTATGCATAACAAATAACACAACATGCAACAAAGATCACTTACCCTGACTCAGGAATGGGATAATCTTGTCGAGAACAAACAAATAAATATTCAGTGCAAATCGACTCACCAAACAAATGCAGCGTAGCGGAAGGCGTTTTCGGGGAATGACGGATGGCTCACGACAGGCAGCCGTGACGTTACGTAGCGTTAGAATTGGCCTCGGGATTGATCTGCTTCCTTCATGTTTAAAACTTCCAAAAGTGTCTCTGGTTCCTACTTTGTAAGTTAATTTGTTCTTCAGGAAAGACTTGAGGAAAATAACCGTTTTTCCATTCGTTGACACAGACAAAAAATTGAATCTATGTGACGTCACAGAAGAAAGTGCTACCAGATGGCGTACCTGTTATGTGTATCTTACGGTGTGCACTATAAAACTGGGGGCACACATAAAGCAGCACTGTTTACCTAATTCGATTCACCATAAAATCGGGAGGTGTGACGCGTTTGTGACGTAAACCTGAAAATATGTTGTATAATAATTGATTTCATGAATATCTCACAGTTCCCGGGTTTCATGACAAATTAATAGCAGAATAATTATCTGCGTACTCCGTTTAGTCATTGTATATCATTCGCTCGAATCTACCAAGGTCGACACTTCCCTTTAAGGTTCCTGTTAACCACATGCGACGAAACCGGCGCAGCAGCTGACGCTATTGCAATTAGATGAGGCGGCAATATACTTATACATTGAGGTTCCTGTTAACATCTTGTTAGTTGCGTAAAACAAACCCGCAGCGGACGCTGTAGTACTTGGATGAGGCGGCAATGTACATTGTACAGGTCACTGCAAAAGTAATGGCAGGTACTAGTGGCTATTCAGCAAATCGCTTATATCTCCTAAACCGTTTGGCAGAATCGTTTGCAATTTTATGTGCTGGTCGCTGGCTTTGTCTACCTAAATATGAATCGCACGTTTTTATTTTCCAATCCAATTTTCTGCAATTTGCGAACAATCCTCAGAGCCATCTATCGTCTAAGTTCGTAACTGAATTCCTACATACGCCTATGATGCCCCAGCCAGCTATGACCGCACGCGACCAATCAGCGCTGTCGAAGCAGCCGCGCGACTGGGATTGGTGGAGGTCTGCTGAACGAATGGGCCTCCTGTGTAAAGGCTAGCGTTAGGTAATGGTCACCTGGTTTGAACTGTGCGGGCCGGGTCAGCTGGGTCAATGCCTACTGGGCATGACGCTCGCAGAGAGCCGAGCAATCGCGAGTTCAGGTGAGCTGGGTCGGAGCTGAACAGTTACTGCCGGGCTCCACTGCGCGCTTTTGCAATTTATCGTTTCACTTTTGCGTTTAATCAGGTCGATTTTGTGTTTTATCACGTCCATAAAAATGTGATCGTGTAAATACACAGTGCAGGCTCCACTAAACGAAATGAGAAAGTCCCATATCGGTACGGTAAATCCCAAAATCGATACGCAAAGTCGCAAAAGTGGAACTAGAACACGCAGAATCGACACGAAAAAACGAAAAAAATGAGAAAGGATGAGAAAACAAATGTTTGATCAGTTGAAAGTTTGTGCACTTTTGTAGTTAGGTGTGCTCATCGTGCCACCTTGTAAGTGATTGGTGGCTGTGTTTCAAGCGGTTTTAACTTTATTTCCTGAATGTTAAGTTAAAGTCACAAGTGAGAGGAAGCTGGTGAGTTTAAAAGTGATCTGTGTTTTCTTAATATCCATTCAATGAGCTGTGGAGAGGCAGGAGGTTCTTTGTGAAGGGACAAATTGAAGCCCGACTAAATGTAGCTGTGTAGCCAGCGTGCAAATCATCAGTGGAGTCGCTTACGATGCATACCTACATATTCGTAATGATTGTTGGAATCTTACCAAGCTCTGCCGTACACACAACAGGTTGATCGTATATTGATACATATTCAATTAAGCTTTGTGCGCAGCGGAACATCGATTGTTGACGTTTTGTATGAAAGTTTTTTTGGGAAATTACATCCATGTTTGTGCTTCGCCTCGTCTTTTATTTTGTATTAAAGAAAATGTGGTACGGCGAAAAATACGCCTGACGAGGAACTTCGAACCGGTTATCTTCGGATGTCTAAATCATCTTGACCAGCGCCTTGAACCACTAGGCCACCGTCGCGACAGGTAACGGCTTGGGAAATAAGCAGCATAGTTGAGGAAGGGTGAGCAAAGGTCAAAATTACAATGTGGTGCGGGTTTGATGGAAGATAACCTTATCGTGCATCACAAATGAGGAAACGATAAAGTGCAAAAGCTAGAAAGAGAAAAAGTGCGAAACGGACATGACAAAACGATATATCGCAAAAGCGCATCACGAAAAGTGCACAGTGAAGCTTGAGCTTTACTCTTTGTATTACATATATGCGGAGGGCACTAGGCGCCCTGGTGCCTGGTGCCCTCCGCATATATATATATATATATATATATATATATATATATATATATATATATATATATATATATATATATATATATATATATATATATATATATATATATATATATATATATATATATATATATATATATATATATATATATATATATATATATATATATATATCTAGTATATGTGTTTGTATATGTATATGTGTATATATATATATA
>JAXIVJ010003658.1:55000-82500 GCA_036785665.1 Chirona hameri | reverse complement strand
GATGGATGGATGGATGGATGGATGGATGGATGGATGGATGGATGGATGGATGGATGGATGGATGGATGGATGGATGGATGGATGGATGGATGGATGGATGGATGGATGGATGGATGGATGGATGGATGGATGGATGGATGGATGGATGGATGGATGGATGGATGGATGGATGGATGGATGGATGGATGGATGGATGGATGGATGGATGGATGGATGGATGGATGGATGGATGGATGGATGGATGGATGGATGGATGGATGGATGGATGGATGGATGGATGGATGGATGGATGGATGGATGGATGGATGGATGGATGGATGGATGGATGGATGGATGGATGGATGGATGGATGGATGGATGGATGGATGGATGGATGGATGGATGGATGGATGGATGGATGGATGGATGGATGGATGGATGGATGGATGGATGGATGGATGGATGGATGGATGGATGGATGGATGGATGGATGGATGGATGGATGGATGGATGGATGGATGGATGGATGGATGGATGGATGGATGGATGGATGGATGGATGGATGGATGGATGGATGGATGGATGGATGGATGGATGGATGGATGGATGGATGGATGGATGGATGGATGGATGGATGGATGGATGGATGGATGGATGGATGGATGGATGGATGGATGGATGGATGGATGGATGGATGGATGGATGGATGGATGGATGGATGGATGGATGGATGGATGGATGGATGGATGGATGGATGGATGGATGGATGGATGGATGGATGGATGGATGGATGGATGGATGGATGGATGGATGGATGGATGGATGGATGGATGGATGGATGGATGGATGGATGGATGGATGGATGGATGGATGGATGGATGGATGGATGGATGGATGGATGGATGGATGGATGGATGGATGGATGGATGGATGGATGGATGGATGGATGGATGGATGGATGGATGGATGGATGGATGGATGGATGGATGGATGGATGGATGGATGGATGGATGGATGGATGGATGGATGGATGGATGGATGGATGGATGGATGGATGGATGGATGGATGGATGGATGGATGGATGGATGGATGGATGGATGGATGGATGGATGGATGGATGGATGGATGGATGGATGGATGGATGGATGGATGGATGGATGGATGGATGGATGGATGGATGGATGGATGGATGGATGGATGGATGGATGGATGGATGGATGGATGGATGGATGGATGGATGGATGGATGGATGGATGGATGGATGGATGGATGGATGGATGGATGGATGGATGGATGGATGGATGGATGGATGGATGGATGGATGGATGGATGGATGGATGGATGGATGGATGGATGGATGGATGGATGGATGGATGGATGGATGGATGGATGGATGGATGGATGGATGGATGGATGGATGGATGGATGGATGGATGGATGGATGGATGGATGGATGGATGGATGGATGGATGGATGGATGGATGGATGGATGGATGGATGGATGGATGGATGGATGGATGGATGGATGGATGGATGGATGGATGGATGGATGGATGGATGGATGGATGGATGGATGGATGGATGGATGGATGGATGGATGGATGGATGGATGGATGGATGGATGGATGGATGGATGGATGGATGGATGGATGGATGGATGGATGGATGGATGGATGGATGGATGGATGGATGGATGGATGGATGGATGGATGGATGGATGGATGGATGGATGGATGGATGGATGGATGGATGGATGGATGGATGGATGGATGGATGGATGGATGGATGGATGGATGGATGGATGGATGGATGGATGGATGGATGGATGGATGGATGGATGGATGGATGGATGGATGGATGGATGGATGGATGGATGGATGGATGGATGGATGGATGGATGGATGGATGGATGGATGGATGGATGGATGGATGGATGGATGGATGGATGGATGGATGGATGGATGGATGGATGGATGGATGGATGGATGGATGGATGGATGGATGGATGGATGGATGGATGGATGGATGGATGGATGGATGGATGGATGGATGGATGGATGGATGGATGGATGGATGGATGGATGGATGGATGGATGGATGGATGGATGGATGGATGGATGGATGGATGGATGGATGGATGGATGGATGGATGGATGGATGGATGGATGGATGGATGGATGGATGGATGGATGGATGGATGGATGGATGGATGGATGGATGGATGGATGGATGGATGGATGGATGGATGGATGGATGGATGGATGGATGGATGGATGGATGGATGGATGGATGGATGGATGGATGGATGGATGGATGGATGGATGGATGGATGGATGGATGGATGGATGGATGGATGGATGGATGGATGGATGGATGGATGGATGGATGGATGGATGGATGGATGGATGGATGGATGGATGGATGGATGGATGGATGGATGGATGGATGGATGGATGGATGGATGGATGGATGGATGGATGGATGGATGGATGGATGGATGGATGGATGGATGGATGGATGGATGGATGGATGGATGGATGGATGGATGGATGGATGGATGGATGGATGGATGGATGGATGGATGGATGGATGGATGGATGGATGGATGGATGGATGGATGGATGGATGGATGGATGGATGGATGGATGGATGGATGGATGGATGGATGGATGGATGGATGGATGGATGGATGGATGGATGGATGGATGGATGGATGGATGGATGGATGGATGGATGGATGGATGGATGGATGGATGGATGGATGGATGGATGGATGGATGGATGGATGGATGGATGGATGGATGGATGGATGGATGGATGGATGGATGGATGGATGGATGGATGGATGGATGGATGGATGGATGGATGGATGGATGGATGGATGGATGGATGGATGGATGGATGGATGGATGGATGGATAAATATATTGGTAAATTTTATATTATATGGATAGGTATTTCAATAAACAAATACATCTATGGCAAATTTTCACCGTGACAGAAACGAATAATATAGGCGGCCGCACACTACGCATTCGGCGCCCGATATCACTCAACATGAATTAAGGGATGGATAATTATCCGCGGTAAACGCAATCTTAAATAGGATCGTACCTTAGGCGCAACTATCCGTATCCCGTTAGAAATATTCGCACCACACCGAGCCGCGTGCAACGACAGCCGAGTCGGACCAGAGCACCAGTGACGTCACGCTAATGTTGGATTGGGGCGCTAAAATCCCGGATGACTACCTCTCTTATACGGCCTTGAATTTATGCATTATTGTCACGGTAGATATCGGCGGCCGCGTTCCTTGTGCATTTGTGGACAGTAATTATTGACAAGGCCGTAATCCATATAAGAATTAATAATTTAAGATTGAGTGAGTTACATTGGTTTTTGAACGGTTTACATTGGTTTTTGAGCTGATTTACTAAATTTCTGAACTGGCAGTGTTGAACAGATACATAAGCTCGTGTGTTGACCTGGCGAGCGCTGGAGAGTGAGGCAACGCACACCTCGACAATGCAAAATCGTCAACAGTTTTAGCCAACTGAACAATCCCAAAAGCAGAAAACTGAACTCAAGTAGATCGGTCCCATAGTTGCGAAGCATGGTACATCGTCGGCTAATCTGGTCGTTTTTTTGGACCCTCCAATTTCAATGGCGGCGGGACCCGTACTTGTCAGTTGTCACGACGCTATGACAGTTTGGTTTAGAATATGATCTTGTTTAGCTGACGAGGTCAAATATACTAATTTCTGGTTTTATTTATACCTTCCCTACTAGATTTTGGTATTCGGCCTAAGTGATTTGGTGGTAAATTAGCCAATTAGGCTGTGAGTGTCCTTTTTGGACATTTTTTCTTCCATCTGGATACTCAAGTGGACGTTTCGGCTGCAGGATGTGCTATATTGGTGGTGGAAGTGTCCAATTTGTGGTGGCATTGTCCAAATTGGTAACATTAATCTATTTGGCTATGGAGTGACCATTTTGGCGGCGTTTTGTCCATTTTGGTGGCGAGTGGCCTTTTTGGCGTTGTTCTGTCTGTTTTGGTGATCAATTAATAGGGAGCCCTAAAAAAGCGGTGTCAAAAAGAGTCAGACTCTACAAAATGGTGTTTTCTGGGACCAGCGTGGGTGTCTGACACCTTCTCAACGGGAGTCCTGACTCCTTCAAGAGAATCACGACTCTCTTCGGATGACGCCCATCGGGCATCAGGGGTGTCGATGACTCCCTACTTCGGAGTCTGACACTTCACAAGGAGTTCGACACCCTCAGATGACACCTATCAGAGGTTTCGATGACGCCTTATTTCGGAGTCTGACACGTTAGAAGGAGTTCGAACCCCTCAAAGGACACCTGTCAGGGGTGCCGCTGATACCAATTAACGGGGTATACCTTTATCTACGAAATATAATGAGTCACGACTCTTTATTTTGGCATTTCGTGGCCCCTAAATATGGTGTCTCGCATTTCTACGATACCCAATAGATGTATATTCATCAAGGATCCACAAACATGGTGGCTTTTCACCTGACACGTAGAACCAGTTAAAACATTGGACAAGTTGATGTAGGCATCAACCCAACGAACACGAAGTGCGCATGACATACAGGGCATACACGACATACAGGACACGGAGCATTCAGTGGCGCCTCGACAGGATCGTGCATTTCACATTCCCGCGGAACGATGACACATGTGGGTTCAATTTGGTGCGGTTTAACATTGTGACTCCTCTGATGCACAGTCGGCGCTTCCCTGTCTCAGTTCGGGCTCGTGGCTGCGTTATTCTGTCGGCGTTTCGGGTGCTGTGCTCATGTACCTCGTGGGCTACTGGGCCAATGGTTTGGCTGATGTGTTCTGGGGTGTTCGTCACTATAGCCCGTTGGACTGCGCAGATGGTGTGGTACTCGGCCCTTCTTTGACAACCTCACGGGGTGTCACGGGTTAGGGTGTCATTGACACCCTATGACGGATGCCTACTTTGTCGCTGAAAGAGTGCCTTTAACCTATAGTTACCAGCAAGACAAGAGCGAATGTAACAGCAAGTCAGTCTAATCAGTTAGACACTTATGTGATCCTGCTATAACAAGTAAAATTGTTCCGTCAACGTCGTCGCTACCATCTCACATGTTAAACACACATTTTAGAACACCACTTATAGCTTTATCTATAATGAAACACCTTCAACACAAATTTTGGGCGCAAATTGACCATGCAGTCGTCGCGCCCTTAAGCCCCAACAAACAAACAAATCACACATTTTCTTATCGCACGCTTTCAAATATGCTGCTGCTCAGTTAGGACTCGGGGTTTTGTGTACTGCTGTCAGAGCTCTGATAGCCCCGCTCCGGAAACCTGCCCCCTTCTCCCGTCTTGCCCTCGCACTGTCCCCCTGTGGTTAGACAGGTGACCTGCTGCCGTCAGGTGTTGTGCCCTGTGCCGGAATCTTTGCCAATGCACTGTTTGTCACTGATAGCAATACCAACTGTTAGCTCCCGACGTATTTTATTAAAATCGAGTAGCAAATCAGCATAACCACAACGACTCATCAACAGCAACAGCAAATTGTCCACGACAGAAAAGACGGGTCAATTGTAAACGTCTACCCTGACGTGACTAAACGGACACGAAGAAACTGCCAGCGCTACGCCTACCATGCAACCTATATATGACGACGGAGGACAGCTTGTCATTTATCATTATAAGTTTTGTTTTGCCATTTGGTTAAATACACCATTTTGGTCTTCAAAAATATATCTGCAATATGATCTTGAAGAAATGCCGTAGACTATAACTTGGAAATCGCAATTCATAGCGAAGCTATTTTCACACAGCTGAATTCAGGGCCCAAGATCGATTTGTCGATTTGTCGCACTACTGTGCTTGACTGCTGTGCACACGAGAAGTGTGCACAGCAGTGCGACAAATCGACGACACCCTCGTCTCTCACTTCTAGTTCAAAATAGGTGTATTGGCCCTGAATTCAGCTGTGTGAAAATAGCCTCGCTATGAATTGCGATTTCCAAGTTATAGTCTACGGCATTTCTTCAAGATCATATTGCAGAGACATTTTTGAAGACCAAAATTGTGTATTTAACCAAATGGCAAAACAAAACTTATAATGATAAATGACAATGCAACGAAGATGCTATATCCAGTTTTGTTGTGGGACCTTGCATAACCTGGATTATGTGACTTCATGACACTTTTCGTTCACCTTGTATGACCAGAAACCTCTTATTTATTTTTTTCAATTTGCATTGCATTATTTGCGTGTTGCACCAATAACCCAAGTGGCTAAGGGTGGGGGCGTATAAAGACGCATACATCACACACCGTCACAGCTAAAGATTCAATGTTTCGGAGATCTGTCACAGTGAAGAGAACCGTCAAACAGTCTTCTATTAATCCGCGACTTACTGGGGGGGGCTATTCCCCCCCTCCCCTCCCGTTATTTTGCAATAACTCCTAAACGAACACCGGTATCGTCACGAAACTTGTAGTACCTTCTCTCACATAAATTCTACACATGTTGGCAAAAGGAAAAATATGAGGCTATGATAGGTCAGCCGGGAATGACGTCAGAGTGACGTCATGTTCTTCGGTTTTGGTTGCAAAATAATGGGTTGCGGAAAACGCTGTCAAAGGGATAAACTAAATTGTCT
Source organism: Chirona hameri (assembly GCA_036785665.1). NCBI lineage: Eukaryota > Metazoa > Arthropoda > Thecostraca > Balanomorpha > Balanidae > Chirona > Chirona hameri. Next base: position 75,847 of record JAXIVJ010003658.1, on the reverse strand, counting down.
TAAATCAAATTACTGACAATAGACCGGGCTATCACACTGCTATCTCAGATTTTTTAGGGTTTTTTTTATTCAGAATTTTGACAAATCCAAATACATTTTTTTTTTTAAACAAAATTTTCAAGAAAATATCAGAAATATCTAAAACCGGTTTATATGTGATCGAGACGTATGCGGTGAATATGTGTACCAAATTTAAAGTCTATCTTCAAAAATGACTGAGTTATGACCTTCAAATGACAAAAATCGAACACCTCTCACAGCATTACTGTGTTGCGATTACTGGTAAAAGTGGACTGTATTTTTGATGCCGGGTTACTCTGAGGTAGAACGAGGGTTGCTAGACCAGTCGAAGTCTTTTCCATGCTCGACAGAAGAAACCGAAGCCATCTTCACCATAACTTATATTCGCTTGAGCGAGCGAGTTAAATGAGCGAGATATACATACGGAAACTAAAACGACACAGCGAGCCCATGATAACAACCGCGAAAGCACAGACTATGAAAACCCGACCTGGCCAGACCTGACATGGCTAATACATTCACGCCCGAGTTTAAATGGGGAAATGATTTAATTTGGAGGGACACCAGGGTGCAGTAATGAGGTTGCTAAACCAACATAACCTGGTGTGGAACCAGGGTGCAGCGAAACGGCGGCTACACCGATCTCGCCTGGTTCAGAGCTGAACACCTATCCCGAGCAGCGTGTGACAAGTCGGCCGGATAGGCCGTACTTACAGTGGTGCGGGTCAGGCGACAACTGCCCTCCGCTCGGTGGCCGAACCCGAGGTCGGTTCGTGCCACGTGCCCTGGGGCGGCCGGTCACGCACACTACGGTTCACATACGCGTGCCTCTACATCCACTCCCGGCACGTCTGAGCGCCGGTCGACCCAGCCGGCCGCACTTAACATATCAGTGCACCCGCCGCCACCGCAGTCACACGGGCCCGATTCATAACATTCTCCCCACCTTGAAAAATGGGCATTTTCAAGAATCCATAAAGCAAATTACGATATATTTTCGCGCAACACAAGCATCGCTTAAACAAAAACATCACCATCACCACAGCACCGGATCACTATCCGTAGTCCCCGGGCACCTCTCATGTCCTCAGTCCCTCCTAGTTGGTCGCTTGCATGGTCAGCCACACTGGGAAGTTGCCGGCGTCGGCCAGCTTGGCGTACCCGTCGGGTGACAGGTGCACCCCATCTGAATGAAACCACACCTCACAGCCCTTCAGACCATGCCTTTTGCGGCCCATCTTTCGCGTCAGTGCTCGCCCGAGCGGGATGAGGCGAGCGAGGTCTAGGTCCAACTTGGCGAGGGTGCGCTCGAGGTGGTAGGCGGCGGTGGACTCCCACGTCGCCCCCCAGATCTCGCCGGCCAACCGCGACAGCGGTCCGAAGACGAGGAGCGCGTCTGCACGGTGCCGCAGACGAGTGATGACCGCTCGGGCTGCGAGACCGACGGACTTTAGCTGGTCGTGGTCGAAGTGAGCCAGCCATGAGAGCCGACTGTAGACGTCATTGCCTGTCAGCCAGACAATGACGCTACCAGGAATCATTCCCTCCGCCGTCGCCGCCATCTGCCAGACGGTGACGTCCTCCTCCAGGTGTTCCAGCAGGGGAAGGCCAGGTCTCCCCACTTCGGGCGCGGTTGAGGACGCGGTCCGGCCGGAAACAGGAAGAGACGTCGGCACGGCGGGCGACAGAATCCCCGAGCACCAGGTGTAGTCGGGGCCGACGTCCTCGGGTGACAAGGTTGCGAAACCTCTCTCCTCCGCGAGTAGTCGGAGCCGCATGTTTGGCGAACGACTCGGCGGCCTCCCCCTCAGCTAGCTCGAGCTCGGACATGGTGTCCTCACTGCGATCAGAGAACAGTATGTCAGGCATGACACAGATATATGGGCTGGACATAGGGAAACAAACATGGTCAAAATAGAACAGGCGCTACGTTATGTCGGCGGCGACACTGTACGGTAGATATAAATGATGGAGACGTTGGGGGCATATACTAAGTCTATGTTGCCGTCGGCGGTCAAGCCGAACGCTCAATCTAATTGGACATAGGTGGTAGCCCGAACTAAACATCTATCCTATGATGAATCTTAGGACGAAGCAACCGAAGGAGCCCTGCCACCAATTTGTAAATATCGACCGGCTGATACAGGCCGTCGAACCTTATATCTATGGAACGTCGACAGATATGCCGAACGTATGGTATCATGGGGACGCTCATCGTCCCGAAGGAGCTGCTTCTAGCTGGAAGAGCTTGTTAACCCGCGAGTAACTGGGGGGGGGGCTATTTTTTGCCCCCCCCCCCCTCCCGTTATTTTGCAATAACTCCTAAACAAACACCGGTATCGTCACCAAACTTGCAGTACCTTCTCCCACATCAATTCTACACATGTTGGCAAAAGGAAAAATATGAGGCTATGATAGGTCAACCGGGAATGACGTCAGAGTGACGTCATGTTCTTCGGTTTTTGTTGCAAAATAATGGTTTGCGGAAAACGCTGTCAAAGGTACGATATCTGAGATAAACTAAATTGTTTAAAATCAAATTACTGACAATAGACCGGGCTATCGAACAGCTATCTCGGATTTTTGAGATTTTGTGAAATTCAAAATTTTGAGAAATCCAAATACATTTTTTTTTTTAACAAAATTTTCAAGAAAAAATCAGAGTTATCCAAAAACCGGAAGATATGTGATCGAGACGTATGCAGTGAATATGTGTACCAAATTTCAAGTGGATATCTTTAAAAATGACCGAGTTATGACCTTTAAATGTCAAATCGGCCACTTCTCACAGCATTACTATGCTGTGAGAAGCATCTCACAGCATTACTATGCTGTGCTACATTACTATAAAAACGTATTTCCATTTTTGCTTTTTACTTCTATTTATATGGAACAAACAATGTTCTAAGGTCATTTTTCGCGTTCTAGACTAAAAACAAACCCATAAACATGTGTTACAACGTCTAATGACCGTAATCTGCAGTTTGACCTCGTGACCTCGGATGACCTTGACCTGACCCAAGGTCATAAACAGCTTAGAAAGGTACTTAGAAGTGTCAGACACACGAATCATACCGATTTATCGACAGCTTATGCTTTTAATATCGCAATTTTGTGCGACAATTCCATCCATCGAGACCTTTTGACACGGTCAAACATTTTGTACTTGACCTGACCTGTGACGTCATCGGTGACTCCGAGGTCAACAATATTATGTTTCCCTCGATAAATTTCCAAGGGCTATCGAATGCCGTTTGAATTTTTACATTCGGTCCAGTAGTTCCGGAGATCAGAGGGGGGGGGGGCTAAAAATAGCCCCCCCCCCCCTCCAGTAAGTCGCGTTATGAAATATACCCCAGTAACTCGCGGGTTAATCGGCCGGCGCGTTCTCTTCCCTCGCATGAGAATGATCGCCGCTCTGCTATTGCCATCAGCACCAGCGATGAGCGACTCAACTCGCGCCAACGGCCAACGGCTGCGCGGTCCCTCCCCGTGAACGAGGACCACATCTCCGACTGCCGGCAGACGTGCTGGACGGCCTCGAGGTGAAACAGACCAACAGCGCAGTGCTGCGACATACTCTCTGGTCCATCTCCTGACCAGATCATCACAGACTCTGCGACGGTGGCGCCATGCTCGGTCCATGCAATCCATGTGGATGCCGGAGTGAGAAACGACGCCGCGGATCGAGGCGACACCGAACAGTAGATGCGCTGGAGTCAACGGTTCATCATCGCTGGAATTGAGTGGGCGAAGGTTTAGATGAAAAGCTAGCTCATATAAGGTCACCGCCAGCTCATCGAACGACAGATGACACTGATGTAGTGTGATCTTCAGGCACTTTTTGGTGATGCTCACCATTCTCTCCCAGAATCCGCCCCACCAGGGCGCAGCTTCAGGAATGAAACGCCATGTCCCAGTTCGTGGAATATGGGAGAGCAGCGCGTGAAATGTCTGCGTTGTCGCTGAAGATGAGTTTCGGCGTGGATCGCAGAGCGAAGAACCGTCGCAGCGCCTTTTTCACATCTTCCGTGCACTGGGATCTGACCAATTCCAGATGCACGGCTCTGCTCGTTGCACAGGTGAACAGTAAAGTCCACACCTTGGTTGCTTCATCAATATAGAGCGGTCCAAAGAAGTCAATCCCAACCTTGGAGAAAGGGCGACTCGGTTCCGTCCGAAAGGCAGGCAATGCTCCGTCCACGGGCTGGTAGCCCAGCCCTTTGTACCTACGACACTTGGTGCAGGTGCTGACGACCCGATGGACGCTCCTCCTCACAAGGTACTCGGCTGACAACAGAGCCAGTGTCACTCACTCTCGTGTTCTGGTGGAAACAGCGACGATGAGCCTCATCGATGACAAGCATGGTGATGTGAGCCAGCTCAGGCAGAATTGGGAGAGGTGGCTCATTGGTTCGTGGGATCGCGCACAGAGTGCCATCTTTGTTCGCCTGAGGCCGCAGTTTGATCAGGGGTGATCCCGTTGGGAGTAGGTCGCCTTTCCTTATGCGACTGATCTCTTCATGGTAGGCGTTTTCCTGAGCTTCCCAAATCCAGAATTCGAGAGCGTGTTGGCGTTCTTCCGATATCAGTGGGCCCATTCTCCTCTCGTCTGCTCCGTGTCTGGTATTGTGGACAAAGCGCTTTACCCATGCAGTTCGCTCGACCACTTGCTTCAGCGTCGAACATCCGGTGATGTCAAACAGACGTTTCTCCCGGGCGGTTGGTGACGTCACGGCAGTTGCCACTGTCACCGCCTTCTGGCGGGTTTCTTGTTTGACTTCCTTCTGCGCGTCAGGTGAGAGTTCCAAGACCTTTTCCTCCTCCAGTTCGCTCGGGTCACCCTTGACGATATGCGGAGGTTCTCTCCACCGCCTTTCACTGGTAGCCACCGCGGAGATTGTCATGCCCCTTGTACCGAGATCAGCCGGGTTGTCGATACCCTTGACATGCCGCCATTGTTCGGAACGCGTCAGCTCCAGAATTGTTGAGACGCGGTTATCTACGAACATTTTGCGCGATCTGTCGTACCAGATCCAGTACAGCACATCGGTGGAGTGAGTCCAGTACATGACATTCGTTGTCTGGATCTTCAATGTGTCCTGGATGAACTTCATCAGTCGGGCCCCAATCAGTGCCGCCATCAGTTCCATCCTCGGAATCGTTAGACTTGGGTCCAGTGGCGCCAGCCTGCTCTTTGCCATTACCAGCCTGGACTCCCCACAGCTCACCGAGTACACTGCTGCGCAGTTTGCTTGCTTTGAGGCGTCACAGAAGACGTGGAAGACTCTGTCATCCGATTCCCCTCCCACGCTAGGGAGTGATCGAGGGAACCACACAACGTGGTCGTGCGATCCCTTCCACCAGGCTTCCACTTTCCTCTGTAAACTTCTCCGGGAGTGGATCGTCCCACTTCGCCGCAGGTGTCTCCTTCCAAGTTTGCTGGAACAGGGTTTTGCCACCGATCAGCCAGGGCGTGAGAACACCCAGGGGGTCGAATGTCTTGGACACGGTGGACAGTAGCTCTCTCTTGGTTGCAGGGCACTGAGACTTGGGTACAACTACTGCCAGTTGGTCGTCTTTGGTTGCCACAGCATTCCCAGAACCTTCGTTTCAGGTGGGGAATCTCCTGTGAGACGCGACTTGTGTAGTTGCATGTTCGCAGCGGCGAACAGCACCTTCATCCTTTCCATTCCTTCCATCGTCTCTTCTCTCAAGTGAAATGAGGTACAGATATCATCCATATAGGTGCCCGCTCGGATCTTGCTGCACAGCTCAGGCTCGGTGGCCGCGTAGCTGTTCAGGTGGATATCGATCGTCTTCAGCAGCATGAACGGGGAACAGGAGAGCCCAAACGAGACCCTGGTGAACCTCAGCCGGAGGTCTGACCAAAGACACTGCAGATACTTTCTGTCTTCTTCCCTGACGGAAACTTGATGGAAGGCTGCTTTGATGTCGGTTTGTTATCCGATGGTCCCCATGCGGAAGTTTAACACGACGGTAGGTAGTTTCAGGAGAAGGTTTTCTCCAGGATCCAGGTAGTCGTTGAGACTTTTGCCCACACCGTCCTTTGCTGAACCATCGAACACGATTCGGAGTTTCCCGTTGCGGTAGAGACCGCGGTGCGGGAGGAAGAATGCATCTGATGGGTCCACTTCAAGTGGTGCGCTGAGATTAGACACGAGAGCTATCCCGCTGCCGTTTCTCCGTGGACTGCACCGTTCGGGCGGTGCCTGCCTCACGCACCTGTCGGAAAACCCATCTGCATTTGCATCTGGTGGTTTATCGGAGGCGAATTCTGCCCCGTGGCTTCCCTGAGCCTCTTCTGAATCCGGAGTATACTCCCCGCCGTGCGGTTCGGCCTTCTTTGATTCACCTGAGAAATGGCCGGCGTTTGGGAGGGGCGCACGTTTGATCACTGAGTTTGTCATCATCTCATCCAACTGGGCCTCGTACATCTTGACCGCTTCCTGGTCCAGTCTTTTCTCCATCCGCGATGTCCGCACCTTCGTGGGGTCCAAGTTAGACACGGGTCGGAGATCTGACCTCCACGCCAGACCCATCTCGTATCGACCTTCTTCCTCGCTCCATCTTGGTTTGGGAAGCTCTCTCCTTGCTGCCGATGCTTCCCCTTCCGCTGTGATGCCGAGGGTGTCGAGGTCCTTTCCACACTGTGACAGTGGTAGGAGTGATGGCGTGGTTGATCAGTGGTACTGTCGCATTGGCGTCCGTGTATGACGTATCCAAACACGGTTTCGATAGCTCCCAGCCCCTCGTCGAGCTCGATCTGGTCCCACAGAACAATGCCGTAGAGGTGATCGATCCCGATCAGGATGTCTACCGGTCCACCCCTGAAGTCATCCGCCATCTTATCTGGCAGTAGCGGGGAGTCAGGAGGCTGAATGTTGTCTGAGAGTGCCGAACAGAGCCGATCTGTACTGTAGAGCTCGAGTTGCATTGGGTCATCGTCGAATCTGCTCCGCAAACCTATCTGGACTCGATTGTACGGATGAGGTTCTTCCGTTTTCTCCTGGAATCCGACACAGGCGAAGGTGTCGGTCCTCGTGATCGGGAGACCCAGTTCTTCCGCCAGGGAGGTTCTCACGTATGAGGTATCGGATCCACCATCGAGCAGTATGCGCACCAGACGACATCCTTTTGGACCTGCTGCCTCAACCAGAGCAGTCTGATAGAAGCGGTTGTTGCACTGCGTCAATGCATTGTAGCAGTAACTGCGTGTCGGGGAACCGTGCTCGTTCGTCTGACGTGACTGGTTCTCGATCGGTCGGGACTGGGGCTCTGGAGCTGGTGAAGGAACGAACGGTACAGCATGGGGTGATATCCCCGATGCCTGCCGTGGTGTAGACTCAGCATGGTGCAGAGAGGAGTGGTGACGCTGGTTACAGTGTGGACATGTTCTACTTGGACAGTCCCTAGCCCGGTGAGGACCAAGGAACTGGAAGCAAAGTCCCGACTTCTTGACCTGTTCCCAGCGGTCTTCCACGCTCATGTGTCGGTATCGGTTGCACTTTGCGAGGTCATGCTGTCCCTGTCCACATGCCTTGCAGTTCCATTTTCCCCTTCGCTATACTTGGACCTGTTGTGAGCTGAAAGTGCTGGTGACCGGCTTGGTGAGTGGCGTGGTTGGGCTTTCATCGCGGCTTTGTTTCGCTTTCATACATGGGACCTGCGTGGTTTCTTCTCGGATCCTCATCTCGTTTTGCAGGTACGTCATGAAGCGAGAGAATTCTGAGCAGTTTCCATTCTCTCCTGCCTCTCCTGCCAGGTCCAGACCTTGCCCACTGTAGCCGCCAGGCCTCTGGGGCCTCTGGCCGCCAGGCCCCTTCAATACGGGAAGCACCAACTCGCCGTAGTTGTCCGAGGGTGTACCGAGCGCTTCCAGCGCACGAACATTGGCAGTCAGGTCGTCAATGAGACGTCGCAGCGGCTTCAGATCTTCAGCATTGGTCACTCCTTGAAGGCGGATCAGGTTTGCCATCAGCGTTTCTTTCCTCACGCTATCTCTCCCAAATCGGTCCTTCAGGATGTCGATGGCGATTTGGTAGTTGGCCTCGGTTGTGGCCAAGCCTTGGATAGACCTGGATGCCTCCCCTGTCAGGTGTCCTCGCAGGAAAACGAACTTTTCCACTGCGGAGTAGCTGCTGTTTCTATGTACAGCTGCCGTGTACAGCTCCCAGAACTCTGGCCAGGCGAGTAGGTCTCCACTGTACTTCGGAAGGTGTAAATCTAGTTTGAACTTTCCGTTCATCTCGGTACGGGGCTAGTGTCTGTCGGCCGTCTTCTCCAACCTCTGCAGAAGCCGTTTCGATTTGAAGATCGCTTCTTTTAGCTCTTGAACATGACTCGAGTCGTCTTGAACATCAAACCGTTCCAGCGCTTCTCTCAGCTGCTCCAATGACGCAAGCTGCTTCTCGCTTAGGTGAATGAGGTACGCCAAATCGTCAGAATCTGCGTCGGGGGCTTGGTAGAGAGGGCTTTCAGCTTGTTCAGGCTCTTGGTAGCCTTGGCTCGTTCCTTGGATCGATTTTGTTTTAACGTTTCCATTTTCTCAGCATCAGTCATGGCTATGGCAGCGAATTATGGTTGGAACAATTTAACCAAATTCAACCTCGCTTCATCCACGGGATTCAGTTGTATCCGGCCCGGGAGACTATGTTGCGATTACTGGTAAAAGTGGACTGTATTTTTGATGCCGGGTTACTCTGAGGTAGAATGAGGGTTGCTAGACCAGTCGAAGTCTTTTCCATGCTCGACAGAAGAAACCGAAGCCATCTTCACCATAACTTATATTCGCTTGAGCGAGCGAGTTAAATGAGCGAGATATACATACGGAAACTAAAACGACACAGCGAGCCCATGATAACAACCGCGAAAGCACCGACTATGAAAACCCGACCTGGCCAGACCTGGCATGGCTAATAAATTCACGCCCGAGTTTAAATGGGGAAATGATTTAATTTGGAGGGACACCAGGGTGCAGTAATGAGGTTGCTAAGCCAACATTACCTGGTGTGGAACCAGGGTGCAGCGAAACGGCGGCTACACCGATCTCGCCTGGTTCAGAGCTGAACACCTATCCCGAGCAGCGTGTGACAAGTCGGCCGGATAGGCCGTACTTACAGTGGTGCGGGTCAGGCGACAACTGCCCTCCGATCGGTGGCCGAACCCGAGGTCGGTTCGTGCCACGTGCCCTGGGGCGGCCGGTCACGCACACTACGGTTCACATACGCGTGCCTCTACATCCACTCCCGGCACGTCTGAGCGCCGGTCGACCCAGCCGGCCGCACTTCACATATCAGTGCACCCGCCGCCAGCTCAGCCGCCGCCGCAGTCACACGGGCCCGATTCATAACACTATGCATAAAAAACTCATTTATATTTTTGCTTTTTACTTCTATTTATATGGAACAAACAATGTTCTAAGGTCATTTTTCGCGTTCTAGACGAAAAACAAACCCATAAACATGTGTTACAACGCCTATTAACCGTAATCTGCTGTTTGACCTCGTGACCTCGGATGACCTTGACCTGACCCAAGTTCATAAACAGCTTAGAAAGGTACTTAGAAATGTGCGACACACGAATCATACCAATTTATCGACAGCTTATCCGTTTAATATCGCAATTTTGCGCGACAATTACATCCATCGAGACCTTCTGACACGGTCAAACATTTTGTACTTGACCTGACCTGTGACGTCGTCGGTGACCCAACAATATTATGTTTCCGTCGATAAATTTCCCAGGGCTATCGAATGCCGTTTGAATGTTTACATTCGGTCCAGTAGTTCCGGAGATCCGAGGGGGGGGGGGGCAAAAAATAACCCGCCCCCCGTAAGTCGCGTTATGAAATATACCCCAGTAACTCGCGGGCTAAGTAATGCTTATATATGTGTGTGTATATTGTTATATATGTATATGGGTAGGTATACTCAGGGACGGCACCAGGAGAGAAAAACATGGAGAAGGGCAATATTAATTAGGGTCACCATTTGACATTGTGCTGCCGATTGCATCAAGTCAGTGACTGCTGATGGTTTCGTTGCTATCTACCCAACCCTACCCATCTTGATATTTTTTGTCGGGACACAGGGTGAAGGAAATTCAAGATCACAACAAAAACCGGAAATATAACAACAGTTTCAGTGCAAATTCATCCATGTAAATATTTTTGTCATTTGGGTTATTCGAGTGCACTATTTCGAGCTCAATAAATGCCTATGCAGTCTGACCTTAAAGAAATGCCCGAGGATCTACCTGACCGCAAGTCAGATCTAGATAATCTTCACACCTGAATTCAGGGCCTGCAGTGTAACCTTACATACCAATTTTGAACTAAAAATGAGGTTCTTCACCAGGGAAACAAGTTTCGAAATGACTTTTCTCGGAGTCTTTTAACAATCTGTGCAGCAATTCGGCATGACCTATCAGCAAGTCTTGCCACAACTACAGCAAGGACGGATCAACTATTGAGATTTGCCCGACCGCTACCGAAACAAAACCGATGAAGCAGCCCCCCCCCCCGAAAAAAGGGCAACAATGCCACTTAAGGCCAGAATCAAATGATGAAGAATCTGGGAGCCCTGATACCTCATTTTTTCATCAGATGATCTGTTCTATATGGTTTTGCTTTTCATGCGCAAGCACTTGGTGGTATATGTATGACGGTCCCATCATATGACGAGAGCGTGCGAACTTGAGATGAGGCCAAACGCGGCATGGGGCAACGCCCACATAATCCTCCTTTTCTACACTTAGCTCGGTGTCGTTGAAGGCAATCCCTCTTTCGATGATCCGAACAGTTGCTGCTGAAGTCCTGTCGATCAGTTCGTCAAGATCCTCAAGTAGGAAGGGCAAAAGTCACATGGCAATATATATTTGGGAAAGACATATTCGTTAGTTTGAGTCACTGGTGGAGGCCAAGGGTCTGACGGTGATGGGAGGGGAGGTCAGGGGTTTAACGGTGAAGAGAGGGAGGCTAGGGGTCCGACGGTGATGGGAGGGGAGGTCTGATGGGAGTCAATTATTAGTGAAGGTTGAATGAGAGTCGACGTTAAGGAACCTACATTAGATGAAAGTTGAATCAGAGTAAAACAATTATTTGAGTCAGAGTTTAATCGCAAAAAAATCATAACCCAACTGAGACATCTATTCGAGCCATAGTCTCAAATGTTTGGAGTCGAGTTCAGTCAACCACAACAAATGATTACACAACCCTGATGACATTCAACATTGGTGAAGCGGTCCCAGGCTGATGCTCGAACAGTCACGAGTGGAACAGGATAGGTCACCAGAGGTCATGAAAGGTCAAATTTTCCCGTGTTTTCCTGTTTTAGGACTTCGCTTCAGAAATTCCCATATATCTCGGGAATTATGCTAGCTAGAAACAAACGGGAAAAAGCGATCGCCAGCCATTGCAATTTGCAATCGATAATATGTCCTCAAATTTGATCTGGGGTCAATATTTGAGACTCAAGAGGTCACAAATGGAAAAATGCTACTTTTTTGCAAAACCGTTTTTGGCTAATAACTTTTAACCTAATAAAGCTAACGGAAACTGTTTACGCCACTGTATTTGTCTCGTCAAGGCGCTTCGAATGATATACATGGTGACCTTGTTAGGTCAACTTAAAATTGACCACATGTCATGTGACCTTGATCTGAGGTCAAGACCCAAGTAGGTCATGTTGCATATAGGGAGAAGTGTCGACGAGACGAACACATTTCTGTCGGTTTTAGTTCTATCTTCATTATGTCGCGAATTATTGACAAACAAGTGATGATGAACTCGGATGACCTCAAATGACCCCATAGGGGTCACTGAACAAAACTTACACTTGGATCAAGAAAATCCTATAATAACATGATCCAGAAGTAATTGGACTAATATAATGCATATCCTTGAAATAGGAAGCATTTTAATATTTCCCCATTGACTTATTATGGGGAGGTCACGAAATTGACCTGCCTTAGGTCACCGATATCAAAATTCCGAGATAAACGAATTGTAAGTACTTATGCCCTCATGACACCCTGTAAGTTTCAAACTGATCGGTAAGAAACTCTGGATTTGGCACAACTGCAAACGTTTTTGGAGGTGTGGTCACTTGACCTGGTCTGGTGACCTGACCTGAGATGACCCGAGGTCATTTTTTTGTTCAAAGTGTGCGCAATTGATGTCCTAACAGGTGTGTCAAAACCCGGCGGCGCTGCACGCCGACGTTTTTTTCGCTATGTAAGAAAAACCTGAGGGGGGCGGAAATCAACCCCCCTGCCGTGCGCGGGTTAAGAAGAGAGACATGTTAAAAAGACATTCGGTATACAACACACAATAAGATCAAATGAATATAAAAGTACACACGCGCGCACACACACACACACACACACACACACACACACACACACACACACACACACACACACACACACACACACACACACACACACACACACACACACACACACAAAAGCTATAGAAGAAAAAACACACATGCAGCCACATACTCCTTTTCCTCGCTTCACACAACTAAAAGTTCGGATACCGCACGCTTAAAGGGAATGTTTCACCTTTCTGGAAGTTGTAAAATATACGCCGGTTGTAGTGAAAAATATGAATTAAGTGCTGCTGAAAACGATGGTGATATTTGTTTTCTCGAAAACCTCGCTTAACTTCTAAAAAATAAGTTTTTAATGTTTGGTTTGATGACGTCATATTGAGCTATAGACCGCCGCTGATTGGCTGAAAAAGTGCCTGTCAGCCAATCAGCGGCTGCACCAGCCTGGAGTCATTTTGCAAATGGTAAATTAAATTGCTTAAAAACGGTTAAGTTTTGGGAAAAATGACCTTAGTCATTTAGACATTTAAATAACGGCCCAAGATAATGGCTAGCTCAGTTTAAAACTAATACAAAGGTGAAACATTCCTTTAAAAGCCCCCAGGAATAAATCGCGAATCTCCAGCGGGAGGTGATTGTACAACTGCGCCGTACAAAAAAAGCGCCGCCTGTCCGCCTCGGTTCTCGCGCGCGGGAGAGCCATCTGTGTTCCAGCCATCTGTGCCCTGCCGGGTGGTTCGAGAGCGAAGAACAGAGTTGACCTGAAGCTGAGATGGAAGAGTCACTGGCTCTCCGGTGCAGCGAATTTTGTGGATAAAATTGAATGAGGGAAGTTCGTACAACTGGCGGGCGGTAGGCCAGCCCAGTTCACCTCGCACGTCCGATATGTGGTCAAATTTGCGTCGGCCAGAGACAACGCGCAGCGCAAAATTCAGGATCTTTTGGAGGCGCTGTATGTTTTTCTCTGACCCGTTTCCAAAGACAGCAAGACAGTATCGGACGTGCGAGATGACCAAGGCATTGACCAGAGTGGGCGGGATCTTATGACGCACGTGGGCGGGATCTTAGGGTCAGGCGGGATATTATGACGCGCGTGGGACAGGTCCGATGAGGATACCGTTGCATTTTTTGACGAGAGCAGACACGTGAGGGTCCCAGGTGAGGTGCTTGTTGAACACCACGCCAAGGTTCCTCACCGTAGGGCCCTCACGGATCGTGTCCTCGCGAAATCGAATGGAGCTCGGGACTAAGCCACGACAATTCTGACGGGAGCAAAATACGATAAGTTCGGTTTTGCCGGTGTTGACCTTCAAACCGTGGGAGTGGAACCAGGCATCCAAAGAGTCATGGTAGCAATAAGCTGAGGGAGGGATTTGTTTGCCAGAGAGTAGAATGTTGGTATCGTCAGCGTACTGGACCACGTGCACCTCAGGGGCAAATAGGGAGAGTCGTTGGCGAAAATCTGGAAAAGGAGCGGACCAAGTGAGGAAACTTGGACAACACCGATAAGATTGTGGAGTGGACTAGAAAGGAGTCGGTTTCCCCGCCCGTCAGTTGTACAAACAGATTGAGTATGGCCACGGAGGTAAGAGGAAAACCAGGTCGGATCGATACAATGAGCTTGAAGTTTGGAAAGAAGCTTTGAGTGGTCGATGACGTCAAAGCATTTAGAAAGGTCGAGCAGACAGAGAAGAGTGCGTTACTGGCGGTCGGTAGCAGAAAGGATGTGGTCGGATACGGTAACTAGCGCAGTTTCTGTGGATAGGCTGGAGCGGAAACCGTGCTGCGAAGAGGAGAAAAGATGATTTTCAGACATATAGGAGGATAGCTGCTGCTGAGCAACTTTCTCCACAAGCTTGGGAAAGGCAGGGACGATGGAGATGAGACGAAAGTTGGATGCTTCGGAAGGGTTGCCGGATTTGTGGATAGGGTGAACGGTGGAGTGCTTCCAGGACACGGGAAATTCACAGGTTGTGAGACAGTTGTTGACAAGATAGAGAAGAATGTGACCAATGGCATCAAAACAGAGCCTGATAATCCGGATGCTGACACCGTCAGAGCCAGTGGCTGAAGAGTTTTTCATAGAAAAGAGAACAGACCAGAGATACTGAAGTGAGATAGGTTTCAGTGAGAAGGCACAGGCTTGTTTCACTTGTCTTGATTTCACTTGTGTATCCAGGACGAGTAAGACAGGAGTCCGGCCCTGTCGGGCAAGAAGTCCACGGCGTTGCGCCATAAGTCGCAGGGTGGCGTCCGAGGCGGGGGAGGAGGGTTGTAAATTTTGAGTCGCTGTAAAGGAGCATGATAGTCAAGAATAGGTAAGAGTATCTGGGTGAAGTCAGACCACTGATCCGTCAATCCCACACGCGAGAAAACCGGGCTCCAGTCGGTGTGACACAATGAGGTATGCAAGTCAAGGACATTCACACGGCTCAGGCGTCTAGACTGAACATTGGAAGGTCGAGCCCCTAGTTTGAGGATGGGGAGATATGCCTTAGTAAAAAAATGATCACTATAAGAACACGGTAAAACACAAACATCATGAAAAAACTTGCAGAGTTAGAGATAAAAACGTCTAAAAGTGAGCCAGATCTAAAAGTTGGCATATCTACAAACTGATGGAGGTTAAAACAATTCATGAACTCTGTCAGCCTTGCCATTGTTCGAGTCTAGACCAAGTAAATTGCAGTTCATGTCACCAGTAATAAGAATTGGATCGGCAGACATTAAAAGCACACGTTGCAGTTGAGATTCGAGACAGTCAAAATCAGCTGATAGGTGAGTGATGGTATGACGTGGTGGTCTATATGCTGCACATAAATTAAACCGACGCCCACGATTATCTGACACTGACAGCCACAGGGTTTCGAGTTCACATATCCTACAGTTGCACACCGACTGGAGCCTTTTGACCTTTAAACCCGTCTTACTAAGGACTGCGACCCCGTAACCCCTGCCATCAGAACGGTCCGCCCTTGATGACAAGTATCCCGGGAATTTGACATATCTAGAAGAAGTTTCCGGTTTCAGCCAAGTCTCCGTTAAAATGCTCCTCCTATGGATACCTCCCATGGTATCTCCTAGATCACTTACAGTTAGCTGTATGGCTTAACGCATGGCTACGAGCAACATTGTACTCAATAAATCATGCGTTAATTTGCACGTGTGCTCTTGTGACTTGTGACTGGTTTCCAAGCTCAGAAACTGTTAGACGAATCTATTTGAGATGTTGTGAACAAACAAACGTATGAGTTTAGGGCGGCTCGCATGAATTGGGATCAGGGTCAATCAGCACGTGCGCACGCAGTATCCAATTTTGGATCTCCGCCACCTAAGCATAGGTGGCGGGCCTCGTACCATTGCTGGAATACAACATTTAATCTGGTATATTTCTAACAAACTGCAGAAACTTCTGTTTACCCATTGTTACAATGCCCTAGGTCGGTATGTATTGTGACTCCCTTTCGCTAGCGCCGTAATGATTCCGTTGTGTCTGTCGTTTCAGGAAACTGAAGAGGCATTTTACCTGTTTGATGTCGGTGACGTCATTCTAAAATTTAACACCTGGCTGGAGAAGCTGCCCCGCGTGACGCCATTCTACGGTGAGTCCGGCTGAAAAATTGTAACTTCACCCCAACAAACACAGGTAACTGTAGGTTAATTCAAATTTCTTAATAAGTTCTGTCGATGAGAAGTTCAAAATACGTGGGTTGCATTCTCAAAGTTATGTTTTACTTTTTATTTCTCCAGCTCTTCCGTTTTTTGTTCCCGTTTTTTTATATATCGGATGCAGTCTGCAGCCGCAGAGCCGAATTGCGGTAGGTATGTGTGCGTTAACCCGGCATTGGCTGGGGTGTCAGCCGCACGCCATTGGCTGGGGGGGGGGGGGGGTCGCCCCCTCCCTCCCCCTGGTTATCTTCCGAACCAATAACCGCAGCGAGACGCGCAAGGCGGCAATAGAAATCTCTCAATGAGACTCATCCAAAGTATACACGAAATTTTCCAAATAAGGTCACATGTCAGGTCACGCACGGTCACGGTCAGGTCAAAGGTCAAAATTTGATTTTGAGTTTTTGGGCCATACTTTCCATCCAAAGCCTTAGATTGGGACTATTAACGCACAAAGTGCTCTCAAAGGTATAATACATATCCCGCATAAGCCGAACCTGGTAAAGTGAAATTTTAAGCAAAGGTCAATGTCAGGTCACATTAGGTCACAAAAGGTCACAAAAGGTCACTATTGGCAAGAGGTCTACGAAAGTCATGCGAAACATGTTTGATGGGTTATTCTACACGTATAATTCGATAATAGCAGCCATTTTCACAATCTGACACCATATAAGGTCAAGGTCAGGTAACAAGGTCAAAATTTGACATTTATAAATTTAAATTAAAAAAACATGTTTTTAGACCAGTTTTGTCTCAGAAATACAGTGATGGCGTGTATTTGTTTGTATCTGGTCACTAAAAGCCAAAAAACGCAATCTCAAAATATGACGTCATGAGTTACTTATACTAAGGGAGCCATAAATCAGTCAAAAATAAAGATATTTCTTTTAAATTTGGTTTGGGTATTTTCCACATGTGGTTCTTCAACATATCTTCAGGTTTTGGAAATGTTTGACATGTTGTTTTTGAGGGCATTACAAATATTATATTTTTATTCTGGGGGGGGTCAAAAACCAAAATTTCCAAACATCCGGGATATCCATTTGCCATGTTGCCATTTTCTATCTTTTGACATTTTTTCGATTGCATTTTGCTCAAATGATGGCATTTGTACGGCCTGCTAAAGTTTAGCTGATTTTTGTGTCAAACTCGTGTGTAGTGACGTCACTAAATTCGCTATATCTCGAGGAAAAAATCGACGAAATTGCTTTTTTTCACATAAGACGTAAAATTGATGTAGGAGAAGGTATCTGAAGTTTCACGTCGATAGCCTATTGGTTTTGAGCTATTGCGAAAGTTCGTCAGGGGGGAGCGACCCCCCCCCCCCCAAGCCAATGGCGGGTTAGACTCGGCTGCTCCGGTGCTGTGCGCCATACGCCAGTACAGTATCGCAGCCGTGGCCATGTGGCACCCCGCACACGTGTGATCCGTGCCCAGCCGGTCAACCCGGCGATAACAGCAACAGCAGCCGACACCGGGCTGGCCGCCGGGCAGCACGATCGATCCCCGACGGTGTCGGGCAGTCCCCCCCCCCCCCCTCACCTGACCCGACCCGACCCGACGCGATCGCTGACTTGACCGCCACGGAACGATTTGTCCGTTGATGTCTGATCTGACGACACGTTAACCAAACCAGCCAGTGCGGGTTCAAGACCGTCAGTCAAATCACTTAACGGAGAATTCGACCAGGCTACGCCCCGAATCGTCTGTCCCCTGACGAGACGGAGCACAATGGCATCCTCCTCGCCGTATATCGGGAAGAGCTGGGACCAGGGTACTGGAACAACGCTGGGACGGGAAGCTGGGACCAGGGTACTGCAACAACGCTGGGACAGTCTGTGACTGTGCAGCGCTGGGACAGTCTGTGACTGTGCAGCGCTGGGACAGTCTGTGACTGTGCAGCGCTGGGACAGTCTGTGACTGTGCAGCGCTGGGACAGACGGTGACTGTGCAGCGCTGGGACAGTCTGTGACTGTGCAGCGCTGGGACAGTCTGTGACTGTGCAGCGCTGGGACAGACGGTGACTGTGCAGCGCTGGGACAGTCTGTGACTGTGCAGCGCTGGAACAGTATGTGACTGTGCAGCGCTGGGACAGACGGTGACTGTGCAGCGCTGGGACAGTCTGTGACTGTGCAGCGCTGGGACAGACGGTGACTGTGCAGCGCTGGGACAGTATGTGACTGTGCAGCGCTGGGACAGTCTGTGACTGTGCAGCGCTGGGACAGTCTGTGACTGTGCAGCGCTGGGACAGACGGTGACTGTGCAGCGCTGGGACAGTATGTGACTGTGCATCGGCCCAGCAGAGTGACTTGTCTTTTAGTCACATTAGTCTGTATTGCTATTCGAACTATCCTATGATTCTAGTCATGACCATAATATTCGCCAATTTGACCGAAACTATCGCTCTGTATCGGGTAATCTAAATTGACTTATCTAACCGAGAGCACGCCAACGCAACAGCTGTGCCGGCGCCACTGGGCGGGGCAGGACAGGGTGGCGGCAACGGGCCAAGCAGAGCGGGGCAGGGTAAGGTGGGACAGGACAGGAAGGGGCAAAGTCGGGGCAGAGGCAAGACAGGGCAGGACATGGTCCTGCATAACAGGGCAGCACAGGACAGGACAGGACAGGACAGGACAGGACAGGACAGGGCAGGGCAGGGCAGGACAGGACAGGGCAGGACAGGACAGGACAGGACAGAGCAAGACAAGGCAAGGCAAGGCAATGCAGGGCAGGACAGGACAGAGTAAGGCAAGGCAGGACAAGGCAGAGGTGGGGCACGACAAGGCAGATGGTGGAGCAGGGCAGGGGAAAGGCAGGGCACGACAGGGCAGGGCAGACGCGTAATATTTTAATTAAATAAATACAATACAATTAATGTTAACCCGTGCACAACCGGGGTTCGCGCCAACCACAGACCAGGAGGGGGGCGGATAGCCAGCCCCCCCCCCCCCCCCCCCTAAGATAAAAAACACGGTGTAGCGATAAACGGAAAATGACGTTAAATAACTTGAGACAGGCTCTATCGAAAGTATACCGGCCAATTCTTAGGCCGGTCAATATTGAGGTCACCAGAGTTCATAAAAAGTAAAATGTCGCCTATATATGGGTGTCCTTAGCCCTATTCCTTGCGGGGGGGTGCAGATTCCACCCCTCCCGGTGGTTTTTCGCATGCTGCTCCCAAACTACTAGAGCTACTAGAGCGAGTGGAATTTTGTGACTTTTCCCAAAATTGAATAGCGCATGTCGTGTCAATTTTTTTTGATCGGGCCAGTAGAGGCGGTTCCAGGCTCCTGTTTTGGGGAGGACGTTACGAATACGGTTGTGCGGCGCATACTTTCTTCCTAGTTTGCGGTACAATACATGCGTCAGAAACATTTTCATGCAATATGCATCATAAATACCGGGATTGTACATATTTTTGGCAGAGGCGCACTCAGGTACAAAAAAAAATGGGATGCGATACCCTCCCTCAAATTAGGTTAAACTTAAAATTAGTAAGATGATGAAAAGCGTTACGCGCATGGTGTCCCACGTTATTTACTTGGATCCGTCTATGCGCAACATATTACATTTAACAAATTACAGCAAATAATGTCCACATGTGACGTTCATACTTCATACCGCCCCAAACAATCACGAACAGCACATATTTGTTCTCAGAAATCCCACCCCCCTTTACATCTCCTGAATACGCCTATGATGTTTCATTTTGGTGTTTGTCTTTTGAATGTTGAAGACCAGTACATTTCAAGCTCAAAAACGTTTGTTGCATGGAAATCGGTCGAGTCATATGACCACAATGACAAATAAAAAAAACACCAAAAATGTACGTATTTTTGGCCCCCTGGTTTTTGAACAAAACAAATTTATGGGTTCAAAAAGAAAGATCTTTTGATGACGAATCGAATGGTTTTTGTCCCATCGAAATCGACCGAGTGGTTCTCGAGATCTCTGGGGTGGGGGGGGGGGGGGGGGGAATCTGCCTCTCCCCGCACGTTAACGTAATTCTAGCCGCCCGCAAGGAATAGGGTTAAAGGGATTATACGGGCTTCCGTCCTGAAAGTAAATGCACTCTTTTGCAGTTGTATGAGCTTTAAACACGTTTAAGACATATAACAGGGACCTCAATGCTCATTTAGTCCATTATTTCAGAAATTGTCAGCGTTAAAACTTGGGCGTTTTTCGAGACTAGTGTCAGATAACGAGTACTTGATCGGCACTACTGTCCACCACTTTTATCTTAAGATCAAATTTAGAGTTTTGAATTATCTGCAAGTCCTACGCTGGATCACAAAATTATTATGCAATTCAAAACTGACGGGACTTTGTATTACTACACACTGTTCGTTGAGGTTTTGTGTTTTTGTGGTTTTCTTTTCTCTGGCCTTTAGCGTTGATAATTTGGTGGTGGCGTATTAATTTTTTGGCATGAAAATCCATGAAAAATATAGAATGTTATGGGAAAACTAGGTAACTGCTGCTGTCGTTGAAACAAAACAAGTTTATTTTCTTTCAAATATTGCTTATTTTACCGGAAATATGCCATACGTGAGGTGTTTTTATTAGCATAAAAGAGATGACTGGCTCTGCCTCAGCCGGTCCTGCAGAAAATACGCGGTGGCATCACCGCGCACTTTGGAATGTCCTACGTGCAGAAGAGGTCACTTCCAGAAAAAAAATGTGGATACCGTGGGACTTCTACCACCTTTATAAGTACGTTTTACTATGTAACTCAATTATTCTGGGAAATACCCGTATAATCCCTTTAAAGGGATATTGGCACTTCCGGAGGATTTCTAAA